>APFE031193355.1:1579-38140 GCA_000404065.3 Pinus taeda | reverse complement strand
GGAACCCACGGCCATCAAAGGCCTTAAGGATGGTGGGGGATTGGTTCAGTGAAGGAGAACCAAGCGATCTCCAACATTGAATCGACATAATACACGTAGAAGCGCCCTCATCAATCAAAGTCCTATGAACAGGTCTGTTTTTTACTGGAATCTGGAAAGCCATTTGATGAGATAAGCGTGGTGTACTATTTTCTAGATCAAAGACCATTAGGTTCGGATCCTGAAGGTCAACAGCTCCGATAGCCGACAATAGTAATTTCCGTTGTGTTGGACATGATTGCAGCACTTCCAGAGCCGACATTGCTGAGGGACTAACAGCTAAATCCTCAACAATGTTATAATTCTGAGCTGCTCTCGCATGTGGATTGAAAGCAGACATTCGAAGTATACCCTTGGCGGGCGGCTTGATTACTAAGTCAGGGTTAGCTTTCTTGATCTGTAGCAGATTGGAACCAGGAGTTGAGGTTGATGGGTGAGAGTGAGAAGATTCTGCTTCTTTACCATCAACAAGATTCTTACTACCGTAGTCTTGTGACCGAGTCGCAATCCTCACATGAGACATCATCAAAATGGGTGCCTCGCTGGTACTTGAGGAAGAACCTATCATTTTAGACTCTTGCTTTGGAAAGGGATCTTTCAAAACAGCAGGAGACTCGGAACCTTTGACTATTTTTACAACCTCAGCCCGATGTGGGCAATCCCTGGTATAATGATCTTCTTCACATATGAGACAAGGATACTTAGGAGCTTTGTCTCCTTTATTTTTCTTCTTTCCTTTCTTCTTTCCATCGTTTATTGATTTGACCGTAGATGTCTCTATGGCATGAATATCGGCGGAAAGCTTAGGAGAAGACTCACTTGTCGAGGAATCAGGTAGGGTGATTATGGGAGAAGAATTCTTTGAAGATTTCTTCTTACTCTTGGTGTTCACCGTACCGATCATACCATCAGCGGCATGAGATCCCGAAGGAGAAGCAGCGATTTGATTTGAACTTGGAAGATCTTGTATCTTCTTGTGTAAAGCACCCGATTGAGTATAAACCAAGTCAAGGTACTGCGCTTGAGCAATTACTTGCTCCTCAGTAACTACACCAACCTTAGCTACATCTTCAGTAATCTTCGGTAACAATGATTTAACAAACCATTCAGCTAATATTTTGTCTGGAATAAAAACCTTCACTAACCTTCGTCGACGTCTCCACTCATGAATATGATCAGAAATATAGGTGGACGTCGATTGTTTTAGTGAAGTTAATAATTCCGTGCCATTATCATATCTGACTGGAAACTGAAAATGGGTTAAGAAAGACGTGGCTAACTGGCTAAAGTTATAAAAAGAAGCCCGTGGTAACTCAATGTACCGCGAGACCAATGAGTGTACACTGAAAAATACGTAAGCGGATCGAATCATCCGAGATAGAATTTGATGCAAACTAGAGGTGGTAAGTCATCATGTGATTTGAAGGGTCCTCTCCAAGCTTACCTTCGAACTTGGGTATGTCGCTGGGAAACTTATTCGGCATTGACGGCCAATATGGATGATAACTTATTGGATCATTTGTAAGACGCGTCAAGTCTGGTAAATCCAAAGTTGCGATAACAGGCAATTGCCGATTAGGATCTCGAAAACTTGGGATCACTAAACCAGCCCCAGGAGGAGGATATCCAGGATAACTTGGAACAGGAATTGCATTAGGGATATTATATCCTCCTGGAAAACCAGGATTAACCGGACCGTACTGAGGTTGCTGAGGTTGTTGATAAGTATACCCAGGATACGGTTGATACTGGTAAGTTGGTTGTTGAGCAGTAGGACTGTATTGAGGTTGGTACTGTCCCTGGTGTAGAGCTGTAACAAGGACCTTTTTCACCTCTAGTTATCTCACATTACAAGTCAATCCGGGAACGCTTTTGTTATTGTGAAGGGTATCTTAATTTGAGGCGATTTGTCAGAGTAATGCTTCGTAGTATAGATCTAAGAAATACAAGAGTAAATGGATGCTAAGCTATGCTAAATTACTTCTGCATAAAGAATTCACACATGGCAACTTTGTCAGTCAAGGGTACGGAAGCAGTAACCCATCCCTTTAGAAACTGATAAAGGAAAAGAAATTAGAGTATGGATCATGGATCTGGGAGCATAATAGTGTCTGCTGTGTCTCACGATAGCCTTGATCCTCCTCCCACACAATACCAATGAATGCAAGTAAAGGAACAACAAGAAAGCAGAATGGAACATCAATTCAGAAATGGAACAACAATGAAAAGGAACAGCAATAAAGAAACTAAATCTCGTGAGTTCACACTCTCAATTCTTGGCATCAACTTACATACAAATAAAGAGCAATCTTTTGTACAAGTAGACAGTTAATCAAATGGAACAACAAATCACCATAGACAGGAAACGTTAATCATATACAAATATAATCTGAAACGATTACCAGTAGTCCATCATTTCAACCATATGTAGTTGAAGCATTCCACCTATAAAGTCTGTAACGGAAGTGAACAACTTAGAACAATGTTATGTGATCAATTCTGGAAATATACTGTAAACTCGTTACAAATATTTACAAAAGGAAAACTACTGATAAACAAGTATGGAACAGCATGTACGTATATCAGATTATAGAGAACAATAAACAAACCATAGGAAGCCAAACTGTAATGATACAATCAGCCAGTGTCCGTTGGAGCCGGGCCCTTAGCTCTCAATGGTACACCGCCGTAACTTACTTCAGATGTAAAGGGAAAATAACACCAAATATATTATATTAATGCATCAATGATAGTACAGCAAAACTAAGTCTCAAAGAGACTTGATAGTCTGAGTGTAACCAATAGTGCAGCTTATAGACAGAAAGTAAAAATACAAAAATATTCCCAACGTCCCCTAAGTCTTCGATGCCGCCCCTTCTTATACAAGTAATGGCGGAGTTAACTAAACAACAAAATAATTGAACGTAATGATCCCTCAGGATCAAAGATCCTGAGGGATCTGTTAAATAGTTAACTCCTTTCTTTTTTTCTTCCTAGTCTTCCGAACTGACAGTCCTTCATCTCATCCCGGATTGATCTGCCTTAATTTACTCACCCTGGTCTGGACTTTATTCGGAATTAGGGGGACAGCCGTTATCTGCTCATGGGACTCTTGTTTAGCACCGTGCCTTCTTACTTTTGTCCTGTCCTGCATAAGAAAAGATACTTTCATTAATTGGATCATTTGTATTCACTCTCATTGCATTCTTCCTATTGTATAATAAAGAAAAGGTTACAACTATTGCTTGAAACACAACTAAGTTAAGCGTTAAAACATACCTTTCCAATGCTCTACACACCCCCCGACTTACTCTATTTCATGGCCTCATGAAAACATTATAATTGACATGGAGAGCTGTAAGAGAATAGGCGGGAGAGGGCACTTCGTGAGGAGGTCTGCAACCATGGTGAGCAACCAAATTATCAAAGAATTGGTTCAATTGATCTGCAGGCATATCGTACAAAGCCTGGTACCCAGGTGCAGGATGCCAAATAATTGGGCTACGGAACCGGTATCCTAACCAAGACGACCCAGCACGTAGGATGTGCTGGCCGTAAAGGGCCAACCGTTCAGCAGCCAGCTCAAAATTCTCGTACTTGAATGGCTTCCTGAGCTGAATGTTTGGGGTAGAAACCCGATAGCAGAATTTGGCAGACTCCAGGGCAGAATCCTTAATAGCCAGAAAGTATTCCAAGCTATTTCGGATCAAACCCTCATGCATGGGGCCTAGCAGTTCCATGACACCTGGGGTCCTCATAAGGCATTTGTGTGATTGCCATAGCTGAACGGGGTCTCTAGGCTCGGCCCTGACCCATAGATCTAGGCTGTTCTCCTGCCTCTGGAAGGCATTGTAGGCCTTGAGCCACTTCAACTGGTTGACCCCGAATGAAACAAAGGCTTGTAGCTGTATATCTCCCACAAAAGGGCCAGGGTTTAAATCAGTTTCTTGCTCCAGCACCATATTGTGAAGATAGAACTCACATAGGGACCGTTGGACCTTAACCCCATAATGTTTACAACAATCAATAAAATCGTTAACAGTATTAATCTGAATGGGGGCACCTGCCCTGATGGCTTTTATCTTCAGTCTTAAGTATCTTTCAAGGAGCAATAAAGCATAATTCTTTGCAGGGGCTCTACAAATCAAAACATCATCATACAGCGAACATACAGTGTCCAATTGTTTAATAACAGTGTCTAGTCGACGTGTTACCTTAGCAACCTTCTCCTGTTCCTTCTGCCATCCTTCAAAGGCCTGACTTTATGATTGACTCATGTTCCGTAGTTGCTGCTGCAGTTCTTCATGTTTTTCCCCGGGGATCATTTGTTCCCTTAACTACTCAATTTCCTGCTGCAACTCCTCGTATTTTTCTCGAGGGATCCTTTGTTCCCTTAGCTGGTCAGCCTCCTGTTGGGCCTGCTTCATCTCGTGGTGCAATGCCTTAGTTTTTGGATCCATTCCCCATGATTTCTCAGAGGCAGGGAGTCTCACCTGGACCTTCCTGTTTCGTTGCCTGGTTGCCTCAGTTTGGACTTCTTTGCTTTCCCTTTCTTTCTTAACATGAATAAAGGGGTATGATGGCCCCTTTGTAAATGGAATGTCGTCTTGCGGTTTGGTCTTGATTGGAACGGTAGCTGGTCCCACTGGGCTATTTGGAACAACAGGCTGTTCCTCATCGTTAATAGGGGCGGAATTCTGCTGTTCCATACCAGATGGAACGACATTTTGTCGCTCAGTGCTGGTTGGAACGGCCGTAGGTCTATCAGCAGAGTATTGACCTCCAAAGTGCCTATGAGCCCCTTTCCTTCTCATCTGATGGTACCCAGCCACATTTATTCTTCTTCTTCTTATCATCCTCCTTCGAATTTTCTGTCGAAGCTGGGCTATAATGTTCAGCATCCTCTGCTGTCTCTTTCTCAATTTCTTGATTTCCCTTGCCTCAGCTGTGGGCACATGAATAGCCCTTATTTCTGCTCCTCTTTCATCGAGGGTTTCCTCTGGTATTATGGGAACAGACTGTTCCCGACAATCATTTTCATTCTCTGCGACATCAGCAGGTGGGTCTTCTCCCGGTGTCTTGGGAACGGGTTGTTCCTGGTCGGGATTTACATTTTCCTTCTCAACAACAGGGGGGTTTTCTCCTCCTTGTCGTTTCTTAATGCAATTCTTCATGCGCTTCTCCCTCGGAGGGTAATTCAGGAGGGTCTGTTGGACTAGACGGTGAAGCATAATCTCCCAGGCTGGCCAAGATGGTGGCCAACTCTTCTTCTCCCATGGGAACTTGTGGAGGGCTGGCCCCCAATTGTCCCATCTCTTCCTCCTGAATTGGCTGTTCTGTGGCTGTCTCCAGCTGGCTGGCCTCGGCCTCAGAGTGTGAATGCTCACTCCCTTCCTCCTGAATTGACTGCTCAACGGCCCCCTCTGGATGGCTGGCTTCGTCCTCAGAGTCAGAACGTTCATTTCCTTCCTCGACTTCTGCTCTGTCCTCAATTTGTTCCTCATTTTCCCCCAAGGGTTCCTGTTCTGGTACTGGTGGTTCCTCTGTTATTTCGATCGGCTGGTCGATGCTTAGCTGGATTTTCTCCAGCTTGCCTCTTATCCTTGCCAACCGAGCTGACTTCCTATGCCTCTCAGGCTGTTCGGGTGTGCTGGCCACCTGTTCTTCCTCTACTATCTTTTTGCATTTTTCAGCTTGTTCTGGGGTGCCAGAGGAATGCCTACGTTTCGAGGCAACACGTTCTCCTGTGGCCTGTTCCTTATTTTTCTCTTCATGTCCCGATGCTCTAGAGGAACGTTTTCGTTTAGCTGATTCCGTGCGCTTCTTGGGTTGCTCGGGTGTATCCGAGGGGTGCTTAGGTTTTGGCGATTCTCTGAGCTTCTTAGGTGCTTCAGAGGTACTAGCGGGGTGCTTAACCTTTGGGGATGGCAATGCCACTCCCCCTCCTATTGCTGAAATAAGCTCCCCCCAGTTACTCTGCTGCTGAGTGAGACTGTAGCTCACTATCAGGCAAATCAGCCCATGGTGGCTAACCACTGCGTCTTCATGGTTTTCCTTTTTTAGGCATTGAGAGGCATCATGCAGTAATGAATTTAACAATGCGGGGAGGTTCACAGAACATTTTTCTTTTAATACAGCAAGGAGCTTAAGGTGACGCGGTCTTACCACATCTTTTCGCCCCTCGCAGGTGATGTAGCTCTGCACTACCTTTGCCAGTTCGCTCCAAGGTTCTCCTAGCGTTACCAGCAACACTCCTTTTCCCTTCACTATCAGCTTATGTCCTTCGTCTTGGAAAATTTCTATGGTATTTTGCAGTCTTTATTTCTTTCTCGTCCATGTTGGTCCTGAGGCTGGTAGTCTTGTTACTTCTGTGATTATTTCCTCTGTGACCATTATCTGCTTCCCACCTACTACAGAATGTTCTTCCTGCAAATTCTGTAGGAATTCCATGGCCACAGTTTCATTTGATTCACGCAGGCGGCTGAAATAAGTTAGCCACCCTGCCCTTTCTAGGATTGCTCGCGCAACTTTAAAGACTTCTAGCTTACTGGGCTCGCTTCTGATAGCCTTGCCTCCCATGGTTCTGTTTCGGGATCTCGATGGAACAACAATTACCAGTCGCAAAGAACGTAATCACAGCAAAAACACAGAGCGTGCATGAAAATAGTTTGTAAATAACAACTCTTTGCAAAAATAGCATTATCATGTCGTTAACCCATATCGTACCTTCGTACCATATCATTAACGAATGATGAGCTAACACGTGTCCGGCGGAGTAATGAGGTCGCCCCCCCCCCACGCAATATGATAGGCTGTCCCAGCCGTCAAAATAGAGGAAGGGCCGCCATCCCATCACCAAGTCATAAAGGAGCAGCATATGGAGATTTTCCATGTTTCAGATTAGACAAAGAAATATCGATATCGAGGCAAAGGGTAGATCGCATTTTGTATAAGCCTGCGTGATGTGATGCAAGACAGGAGGATAGGACATCTGGCGCTCATATAAAGCCTGCGGTAATCATAGTCGATGCCTTTGCCATGATTGGCGGTGATAGGTATTCATGCGACGTATCCATCAAAATGTAAGATATAATTATTACGAGGATAGAAAGAAGTATTTTAATATGATCCTAATTGGTGTGAATATTATGACTCTGATACCATTAACAGAGCTCTGCTGCCGACAAGTGTTCATAACCTTGGCAGAGTTGTTTATTTCACCTTGGAACCATTATCCTTTGTGTATTTTTGAAGAGCAATTCTTGTCAAAATGCAGGCCATCATGCTGGCTTGGTAACCAGATAACCATGATGCCATTCACCAGAGAGTCGTGAAATGTGGGCAGGCTGGCTCGTAATGAGACCCCCTGTTCCAAGGTTTGTTTATGTAGCGAGCCCGTTGGACCATTTCCCTGGTGTGGTGGCCATTGATGGGAATGCCACTTCGCTTCCAATCTTATGATCATAGTAGGCTGGTTCTTTAATGAAACCCCCTATCCTACATTTGACAGATAATTTTTTCTTTTTATTTTGCTTTTGCTCTCTTTTTTTTTCTTTGAAACAGACTTTTGCTCTTGTGCAATTACACATAAGGGTGGTTCAGCCCTCCTTAAGAGTGGGAATGGTGGAAGAAGTATTGTTATCCCAATAGGAGAATATAAATCTTCTGTTCTTATTTCCATGTAATAATAGAGAAAATTGTAGGGACTCAACATGATAAATATTTCCAATAAGGCAGAGAAGGTGAGACTATGACAGTCAGAATGATGAGTGTGTGGATCCTTCCTTTGTTGTTGCATCAATACTAGGGCTGTTAAAGATAGCGATTTATGATATGCTGATCTCGGTATATCTTGGTTGTTATATTCATTTCATAAGTATATAGTTGCTCTTTATGGCCTTGGAAACAGAATGGACAACACATCCTTCATCTGAACGGAACGGCTCAGCAAAAACACAGAAGTGATGTTCCTTTTTGAAAAGGAACGGCAAAATCACCCAAGTGCTGTCCCTTTTGAAAAGGAACGGCAAAAATAAAAAAGTGTTGTTCCTTTTGAAAAGGAACGACAAAACACAGAAGTGTTGTTCCTTTTGAAAAGGAACGGCAAAAATCAAAAAGTGTTGTTCCTTTTCAAAAGGAACAGCAAAAATCAAAAAGTGCTGTTACTTTTGAAAAGGAACGGCAAAAACACACAAGTGCTGTTGCTTTTGAAAAGGAACGACAAAAATCAAAAAGTGCTGTTCCTTTTGAAAAGGAACGGCAAAAATCAAAAAGTGTTGTTCCTTTTGAAAAGGAACGGCAAAAATCAAAAAGTGTTGTTCCTTTTGAAAAGGAACGGCAAAAACACACAAGTGTTGTTCCTTTTGAAAAGGAACGGAAAAAATCAAAAAGTGTTGTTCCTTTTAAAAAGGAACGGCAAAACACACAAGTGTTGTTCCTTTTGAAAAGGAACGGCAAAAACACACAAGTGTTGTTCCTTTTGAAAAGGAACGGCAAAAATCAAAAGGTGTTGTTCCTTTTGAAAAGGAACGGCAAAAATCAAAAAGTGCTGTTCCTTTTAAAAAGGAACGACAAAAATCAAAAAGTGTTGTTCCTTTTGAAAAGGAACGGCAAAAATCAAAAAGTGTTGTTCCTTTTGAAAAGGAACGACAAAAATAAAAAAGTGTTGTTCCTTTTGAAAAGGAACGACAAAAATCAAAAAGTGCTGTTCCTTTTGAAAAGGAACGGCAAAAACACACAAGTGTTGTTCCTTTTGAAAAGGAACAACAAAGAAAACCATATATACAAAATTTACAATTTTATATACAAAATGTGGTAAAGGATGAATTTCTTACTGATCTAAAGGTGAGGAAGTTTTTGCTTCCTCGCCCATAATCGTGATATTAGCGTCCTGGCGTAGCTGCTGACAAAAAGATTCCCGAGTGAGAGGTTTCTGGTACAGACGAACTCGGTGGCCGTTTACCTTAAATGTATATCCAGACCCATCGATTGTGATCAGAGTAAGGGTCCCATTGTCATGGACTTTTTGAATCTCGTATGGTCCCAACCAACGAGTCTGAAGCTTGCCCAGGAAATCCTGAAATCTAGAATCATATAACAGAGCCCAGTCTCCTTCATGAAATATCTTGTCTTTGATGAGCGCATCGTGCCACTTGGCTCGCTGCTGTTGAATAAGCGCTGTATTTTGTAATGCAGAGAGCCTTATTTCATCTAACTCATTAATTTGCTGTAATCGATTTTTCTGTGCTTCACTTAAATCCAATCCGACTTCTTGGGCAGTTCGGAGCGTTTGGATCTCGAATTCTATAGGAAAAATGGGCTACTTTCCAAACACTAAGTGATATGGTGAATAGCTGGTGGTGCTTCTCCATGTGGTTCGATAAGCCCACAGTGCCTCGGGTAGTCGGGTGGCCCAATCACAACGATGTGAGGCAACAATTTTTGTCAAAATGGACTCTATTACCTTATTTCTGCTCTCCACTTGCCCATTTGCCTGTGGATGGTATGGGGTAGTAATCTTATGCTGAACATGATAGTTATTGAGCGTTGCAGCTAATTTATGCCCCACAAATTGTGGTCCTACGTCTGTAATCACTTCCCTTGGAAGACCATAACGTACAAACAAATGGAGCAAGAATTGTATTACCGAATCTTCTGTAGCTCTAGGTAATGCCTCCGCTTCAACCCATTTGGTAACGTATTCAGTTGCCACCAAAATATAGGTTCTTTGGTTTGATGTCGAGTTGATGGGTCCGACGAAGTCCAGAGCCCAGCGTTCGAAAGGTTCGATCACTAATTGAGGCCGCAAAGGCATTTCGTCTGCTGGACCAGGTCGTCCTGCATGCTGACAGCTATCACAGGCCTGGACAAATTTTTTCGCGTCTTTGAAAATTGTAGGCCAGTAATACCCCATTTGTAATACTTTATGTGTTGTTCTTCGTTCGGCGAAATGTCCTCCACATGGCTCGTCATGGCAGGCTTTCAAGATATCAAAGATTTCGTCCTCCCGAATACATCTTCTGATTTCCATATCTGCACCTGTGTGAAACAAATAGCCCCCAACCCAGGAAAATCGGTTGCTTCTTTGAACAATCTGCTTCCGTTCATTGGGGGTTAAATGTTTTGGAAGTTTACCTACTGTAAGATAGTTAGCAACATCAGCGTACCAGGGAGTTTGAACGGCAACAGCAAATAGGTGTTCGTCTGGAAATTAGTCCTCGACTGCTGCTGTTTCAATTGATTTTGGTATCCTTGAAAGAAAATCAGCTACAGGGTTCTCCTTCCCTGGTCGATCTCTGATTGTAATATCAAACTCCTGCAATAGGATCAACCACCTCGTTATTCTTCCATTTGTAACAGGTTTATTTGCTAAATACTTGATAGCAGAATGGTCTGTATATAAAATAATGGGATAGCCTGTAATATAGTGTCTAAATTTATTAATAGCGTGTATCACAGCTAAGAATTATTTTTCGGTGACAGTGTAATTTAATTCAGCCGGGGCCAAATTTTTGCTGATGTAATAGATAGCGTATGGTCTTTTATCCTCTTCTTGGCCCAAAACTGCACCGATTGCTATGTCTGAAGCGTCGGTTGAAATTTGGAATGGTAGATTCCAATTAGGTCCTCGAAGGACTGGAGCTGTAGATACCAACTTCTTTAGTTCTTTGAAGGCTCGATCACATTTTTCTATCCATAAGAAGTCAACATTTCCAGTTAATGCATGTAAAGGTGCAACAATATGTGAATAATGTTGTATGAATCGTCTATAATACCCAAAAAAACCAAGGAAATTGCGCACCTCTGTTTGATTAGTGGGGGTCGGGATAAGCAAAAGTATTTGAATTTTAGCTGGGTCTACCTGAATACCAGCTATTGAGATATAATGTCCCAGTATGATTCCTTCGGTCATCATCATGTAACACTTCTCGTGACTCAAGCAAAGCCTGGTGGCAATGCAACGTTCTAGGACTTTTTCGAGAGTATCTAGAGCTGGATCAAAGTCATCTCCATATGGTGTGAAGTCTTCCATGTAGACCTCCAATCCATCATTGATTAAATCTGCAAAGATGCTAAGAACATCCCTTTGGAATGTGGCCGGAGCATTACATAATCCAAAGGGTAAGACTCAATAAGCGAACGTTCCCCAGGGGCAAGTAAAGGTAGTCTTATCCTGGTCTTCAGGGGCAGTCTGAATTTGATTGTATCCGCTGAAGCCGTCCAAGAAAGAAAAGAATTTCTTGCCTGCTAAGGTGTCCAGTACCTGATCTATGAATGGGAGAGGGAAGTGATCTTTTTGTGTAGATTTGTTCAATTCTCTATAATCGACACAGATCCTCCATTTCCCGTTCTTTTTAGGTACTACCACAAGTGGGGAGACCCATTTGCTGTCAGAAATAGGATAAATAAAATTAACGTCTAGAAGTTTCTGAATCTCATCTTTTACAACGTCTTTTAAGTGGGGATTGAGTCTTCTTTGCGGTTGACGAACAGTTCTTGCATCTTTCTCGATATAAATACGATGTGTGCATAGCTGGGGATCAATCCCTTTCATATCGGGGTAGTCCCATGCAAATGCCTCCTGATACTTTCGTAACAGCTGGATGAGTTTTGTCTCTTGCTCTGGTGTCAGGTTAGCGTTAATATTTAAAGTTTTCCCCGGTTCAATTTGCACTACTTTTCTATTAGCGACGGAAGTCACAGGTATGATTTGTTCATGTCCGTCTTTCAGGGGATCCTCCTCTAATTCATTGTCAAATGCCGCTTTTATCATAAAACAGTGTGCATACGATGTGGATTCAGTTTGATTAATGAATTTATTGATGGCATCATCTTCGGTTTGATCTTTGAAATCTAGCGCTTCCTGGACTGTTAATTGGGGTCTAATATTGTCAGTGCTATATGAGGCAGGGCGAAGATTGGTTAGTGATGTATGAGGTGTGATGCTTGGCTGCGCTGGAGGGTACAAAGTTAGATTTTTACTATCCGGCCCTCTGGTTATAGTCATGTTTCCCTGCCGGCAACCAATATAGGCGTCAGCAGTAGCGAGCCACGGTCTACCTAGAATTAGCGGATGTCCATCTAGTCGGGTTTTTGGATTAATTATCAGGAAATCGGTCGGGTATTCCCAGGAGTCTACTGAAACCATAATATCATACAAGGTGCCTTCTGGCCTTATTACTGATCGGTCGGCTAGTTCTAACAAAGTGGAAGTAGGTTCTACCGATGTAATTCCGAGCTTCTGGCAAGTTGATGTTGTCAGGATGTTAATTGCAGCCCCTAGATCAACTAAGACGTTGGTCAAGGTCTGCCCACAGATTTGAACAGTGACAATTGGGTTTCCAGGGTCCTCGTATTTGACTGGTGTCTCTTTTCCTGATAGGAGGTCAGATAAGGTGCCGACTACCTGGACTTTTGGGTTAGGGGTTACATTTCTTTTTGTTTTTCTGCTACACAGGTCTTTTATGGTTTTTGTATATATGGGGATATCCTGTATAGCTTGAAGGAAATGAATTCTTATATACAAGTTTTGAAGTTCTCCCAAAATATCGAAATTTGGATATTGCGTTGGTCGCGAGATGGTCAATCGTTCTGGGAAAGGTGGAGGAGATGTAATTACTCGCTGATGGGCTTGGTCTTTGCTTACATCTTCCTCTGGTGACGGCTGTTCTACAGGTAACTGATCTTCAATGTGAGTTGTTCTATGTCCCTCGGTTTCTATTATTCGCCCAGATCTTAACTGGAGATCATTGCACTCCTGCAGATCCGGTTCAATCTCTGGGGATTCTGTAATTTGAAGAGATTGAATTGGTCTATTATTTGGATTAGGGTTGGGTTGGGCTGGGAGCTGCAGTCTCAAGTTAGGCTGGGGATTTTGTTGTAAGGCTGGCAGAGTTGGCTGAGGGAGCGGAATTGATCCTGGCGATTGATATGTTGATCTTGGCCAGTTTGTCTGCCAGGGTGAACCTTGCGAAGTAGAAGGGGTCCATTGTGGAGGATATGCATTATTCTGCCAGTATGGTGGGGGATATGGGAAGTTTGGCCAACCAGATTGGTTCATCCAAGGATTCGGAGTAGGGAACATTTGAGGTGACCAATTCGAAAATGGGTGCTGAGATTGGTTTTGCCACATATTCTGTTGCTGAGCATTAAACTGCGGGGGTTGAAAAGAAGAAGGGGGGTCTGAAAACATACCAGATTGCCTTGGCTGCCATTGACGACGCTGGTTAATAAAATATGCTGATTCTGGCTCCTCTTCTGCTTCTTTGTATACTGCTTTCAAACCAGGCAGTGAGGGGCAGCTTTCAGCCAGGTGGTCCTTGGTATAGATAGCACATGTTTGAACTGTATCGAGCGGGCATTCTTTGTGGCTGTGTTTCTTCCTGCATCGAGGACAGAAGATTGCTAGATTTTGTTCCGCCTCTGCTTGCTTCTGTTTAGCCTGCACAATATCAAGTTGTGTAGTCAATGTCCCCAGGATATCAGTTTAAAAATTTTCTAGCAAATTTCCAAGTTCCACACATGTTACTCCCTCTGTTGATGTTCTGTGATCTCTGGTAAAGTGATCATATTCTGCTGGTTTTATCCTTGTGCTGCCTCTTGAGCTTCTGATACACAGATCAATGATGTCAGCGAAATTTTCCTGATAAACGTCTCCTTTCCCCATAATATTCAACGTTTCAATCCATTGCTCTTTCATACCTCTAATTAATGGGGTTTTCAATACATTATCAGGCAGAGGAAACGATGCATAGGGAGATCTTTGCAAGTTATATTGGAAACGTTCTACATATTCTTCTAGAGTTTCGTTTGGTCTGGCTGACATTTGAAAGATTTCATCTTTTAGCTCTCTTGACCTACAGTAATCCTGATATTTCTTTAAGAAGGCTTCTTTCATTTGATCCCAATTGTTAATAACCCCACCACCTAAACCCATAAACCATCTCAAGGCAGCCCCTTTTAATGTGGAGGGGAATAATTTTAATTTCTGGGGATCGGTAGTGTAATCGTATCCTCTACATAATACATCAAATTCGAACAAGAATGCATCCGGATCCTCCGATGTAAGGCCATGGAATGTGGGGATATGCTGGAGGGGGATGGCTTTCATGGGCGCATTCGCTGCAGAGTCTACTATAGGGTATTGCAATGTGGAGGTCTGGGTATTTGGCTGATTCTGCACCATGGGATCGAATATATGCCAGTAATCTTCAGGAATTTCTAAGAGAGTGTTCCTCGGTTGAGTAGGGGTAGTCTCGACGAGGATTGTTTTGACAGCACGCCCTTTATCAGGGATAATGATGGTCCCCACTATCTGAGGTGAATGAATCCCTTCAACAAGAATTTTTGCAGCGCTTCCTTTATCCGGACTACTTAAAGGCTGGTTTGCTTCGATAGGGGATCTAGGTTCCCCGATTTCCCCTGTTTCTCCTTCTCCTTCACAAAGGTTACTAAGATTCCCTTCGTGCAATAGTCCAGGAGTCAAATTTTCAATTTCTTGAGAGTCCTGTTCTTCTGTTTGACTGTGCACCTCAGCAAAGGCTTTAGATGGTGATTCTGAGGCCTGAAGGGAATTAGTAGGTTGTTTAGAATTGATTTTCTTATAACCTACTGATGGCTGAGATTCGGCTTTCTTATAGATTTCGTCTATGAAGGTCGTTCGTCCAAGGGTCACCGGCCCCTTGGCTTTTTCGGCTTTAGATGGAGGCTTCTGATTTTTTTCTGGCTTTTTCTGCTTAGTCATGCACTCCAATTAAACTGCTAAATCCTATTTAACCAATCAACTTCTGCTGGGAAGGCGGACGGTGGAGCAGGGCTTTTACATGCTCCGTACGTAGGTTCTTACCTTCCGTTTTTAAAATCCAATTCCCCCCTGGCAGATTCGCACACTCCCCTATTTTTAAAAACAAATGGCTATACCCTTCCCCGGCAACGGCGCCAAAATGTAGAGCCGTAACAAGGGCCTTTTTCGCCTCTAGTTATCTCACATTACAATTCAATCCGGGAACGTTTTTGTTATTGTGAAGGGTATCTTAATTTGAGGCGATTTGTCAGAGTAATGCTTCGTAGTATAGATCTAAGAAATACAAGAGTAAATGGATGCTAAGCTATGCTAAATTACTTCTGCATAAAGAATTCACACGTGGCAACTTTGTTAGTCAAGGGTACGGAAGCAGTAACCCATCCCTTTAGAAACTAATAAAGGAAAAGAAATTAGAGTATGGATCACGGATCTGGGAGCATAATAGCGTCTGTTGTGTCTCACGACAGCCTTGATCCTCCTCCCACACACTACTAATGAATGCAAGTGAAGGAATAGCAAGAAAGCAGAATGAAACAGCAATTCAGAAATGGAACAGCAACTCGGAAATGGAATAGCAATGAAAAGGAACAGCAGTAAAGAAACTAAATCTCGCGAGTTCACACTCTCAATTCTTGGCATCAGCTTACATACAAATAAAAAGCAATCTTTTGTACAAGTAGACAGTTAATCAAATGGAACAGCAAATCACCATAGACAGGAAACGTCAATCATATACAAACATAATCTGAAACAGTTACCAGTAGTCCATCATTTCAACCATATGTAGCTGAAACATTACACCTATAAAGTCTGTAACGGAAGTGAACAACTTAGAACAATGTTATGTGATCAATTCTGGAAATATACTGTAAACTCGTTACAAAGATTTACAAAAGGATAACTACTGATAAACAAGTATGGAACAGCATGTACGTATATCAGATTATAGAGAACAGTAAACAAACCATAGGATGCCAAACTGTAATGATACAATCAGCCAGTGTCCGTTGGAGCCGGGCCCTTAGCTCTCAATGGTACACCGCTGTAACTTACTTCAGATGTAAAGGGAAAATAACACCAAATATATTATATTAACGCATCAATGATAGTACAGCAAAACTAAGTCTCAAAGAGACTTGATAGTCTGAGTGTAACCAATAGTGCAGCTTATAGACAGAAAGTAAGAATACAAAATATTCCCAACGTCCCCTAAGTCTTCGATGCCGCCCCTTCTTATACAAGTAATGGCGGGGTTAACTAAAAAACAAAATAATTGAACGTAACGATCCCTCAAGATCAAAGATCCTGAGGGATCTGTTAAACAGCTAACTCCTTTCTTTTTTTCTCCTAGTCTTCTGAACTGACAGTCCTTCATCTCATCCCGGATTGATCTGCCTTAATTTACTCGCCCTGGTCTGGACTTTATTCGGAATTAGGGGGACAGCCGTTATCTGCTCATGGGACTCTTGTTTAGCACCGCGCCTTCTTACTTTTGTCCTTTCCTGCATAAGAAAAGATACTTTCATTAATTGGATCATTTGTATTCACTCTCATTGCATTCTCCCTATTGTATAATAAAGAAAAGGTTACAACTATTGCTTGAAACACCACTAAGTTAAGCGTTAAAACATACCTTTCCAATGCTCTACACTGGGGCTCCATTTTGTCTTATTTTTACTCAAAATCTCTCATGCTTCCGTTTGGCTAAATCATTATTTTTTAGAGTATTCATTACTTCCCTTTTTTTTATCATGATTAAAATATTATTAATAAAGGTTTGTCTATTGTAGGTTTAAAATTGATTTGATCATGCTTTTATACAGGCTATGGACCTACATTTACCTGTACCATGCAACGGATTCCTACACCATTTTATGGTTGCTTGCACTCTAAAGGATTCCTGGACTACATTCACATTCCTGCAATAAAGGATGTGTATAGTTATGTTGTACTACTCCAATATGATTTTCCGGAATTAGAACAAGTTAAAAGCATGTTTTCCTCCAAATATAGAAGAGAATTGGTTCCTGCAGCATCATATACCATTCTCCATGGATGACATCTCAAAGTTAATGCAAGAGACATATTTGATGACTTGCAGCTATTTCTGGACTAAGAGCTCCTCGATCCATTGTAATTATCATATGGTGGAGGTCTTACACATGTACTTTTCTGGCATATGTGCATTATGTGTCTCATCCCCAACAAGGTTATCCTCAATATGACATTGATATTCCAAACTCTCTCAAAAAAGTCATTCCTCCGAGTGATACACCTATGAGAAGTTCATCGCCACGCAAAGAGGAAGATAGTATTCAAATCACACTTTCCAGCAATATCACCATTCCAGGAAAAGAGGAACAATTTTCCTATTTCGACATTTAGTTGCAAAACTAATTTTATTCCTGGAAAATTGTTGAGATTGATGATCTGCCTCCTATATTTCAATTGGCTGATTTAAAAACCCAAATTGTAATTCAATGCCTATATATAAGCTTAAATATTTCCTAGAGTAGGGAATTAGTCAGTCAATTAATCCATTGATAGCATAAGCATGCACAGGCACAGAAGGATTAGCAGAAGGGAAGAGAAGTTGGTCCCAATGTAGCATCACACAGATTATAGCTTATGGATCACTTCTCCTACTTGCTGGAGTTAAGTGTTTGTCTGCATAATATAAAGATTGTTTTCCAAAATTAATTGAAGTAATTCTCAGCCATGCTCTATCCATCTATTTGTTGCATCTAATGATTTTAATTCCTATGTGAACCAAGTTATGAATAGAGGGTACAAGCTGGATGGGTTGGCCGCTAGACCAACTCGACACTGCTCTACATCTCTTAAATTAAACAACATTTAAATTATTATTTACTGTGTGAATTTTATTTAATTATTTATAATCTCTTTCCTTCTTCAAATTGGTGTTATTTGATTTGTTGCAGTGTTTTCCTTTCAACTACAAAATTAATTTGATTTGCTACATTAAGAATTGTGCTTTCACTTGAAATATTTGTTCATATCGAATGAGGCAAGAGATTCATATTAATTCAATTTCTTTCATAAGTTTATTTATGCGGTAAATTTATTTTTTATGTTTTCGATGCTTTCAGGTTAATTTTACACAGAGTTAGATGCAGTAGAATTAGTGCAGGCATAATGGTTTTGAATTGCTCTTGAATTTATTCTAGCATATACAGTCTTTTTGATATTGTGCCAACACTAGTTGGTTTCCAGTTCTGATTTCCCTTCTGTTTGCTCGTACTTAGAATGTCCTTTTGCATCGTTAAATAGTACAAGATTTCCTTTATTTCCTGCATGATTTTAATTGTTTGCATTGGTGTTTCTCGAATTATCTTTTAGTGCAAGATTTTATTTATTGTCAAGATTAATGCGCAAGATAGACTAGAATTTGTTTTGCAAGTTGTCAGGGGTTCTCTCTGGCATTTCCAGTGCTGCGTCTCGAAGTTCACAAACTATCTAGATTGATAATTAAATGTTGGTACATTTATAGACCCTATACTACACCCAACAGTTATTTTCTATGGTGATGTTTTATTTGCTTTGTTTATAAAGGTTATATGGCCACATAATGGCCAATATCCCCAACAAAAGAAAACTTGTTTGAGTTTTTTGCTTTTATGGGGAAAAATGGCATTGACATTATTAATGTTGAGGTGTATGTCGTATAAATATTTTATAGTCTACTTTAGTTGATACTCAAGTATTTATCATCTTTCATGTCTTATACTCTACATTGTGCCTTCTTTCATTTTCAGTAAAGGAACTCAATATTGATGGTAAGAAGCAAGAATTGAAGAAAGAGAAGAACAATAACATTGGAGTGAAAATGAAAAATGAAAGAGAGAGGAGAACCAATCTCGTGATACTCTTAGATCCAATATCTTGTGTAAGACACACACATAGAGATTAATGGTCAAATTTTTAGAGTTTGTGGATTCACTTGCAATGCCCTGGCAACATAGTGATAATGTTTTGAAATGATGAAATAATATTTCATGTGTAAATTGTAGTTCAACCAATATTAAGTTGGAAACTCATATTCTAATACTTGACATTCTATATAATAAAATATGGGATTGATATTATTTTTATTTGCACTTGATATTATTTAGTCTCGTAATTAACATATGTAATTTTGTATTATCAGATTAGATGAACTTGCACATTGTATGACAATTTTTGTTTTTAATTTAGTCTCAAAAATATACTAATTGATTTATCTTGATTAATAATCAACACATAAAAAAATCTATAACTACTAAATTAGTCGTCTATATTGATTAATGATGAATACAAATAAAATGAGTATATGACTAAATTAGTCATTTACAATGATTATGAATGAAATTAAATTAAATTAATAGAAATTACTAAATCAGTTGTTTATATAATGAATATGAAACTACCAAAAAAGGATAAATGACTACCTCATATGATAAAATTTTTATTATAAATGATGATTAATTTTTTCATATATAGGACTATTAGTAGCTAATTTACAATATCTTATAAAACTACTAAAATTTAGTCATATTTCTTTGGTCATTAATTCGTTTCAAATGATGACTAAAATTTGTATATATATGACTACTGGTAGCTAATTTACAATATCTTATAACATGACCAAAATTTTGGTCATATTTCTTTGGTCATTATTTGGTTTTCTCGGGTAACCATAGAGTAATATTTTTTTTCTACATTTGGTCATTAATTGCGACAATTAATGACTAAATTAATGACTAGATGTATGACTAAGTATACTACTAGATGATAAAATTGAGACAACCAATAATGACTAAGATAAAAACGACTAAAAGTTGGTCGCGTTATAAGATACTATAAATTAGCTACTATTGGTCACTAACTGAAAAATCATCATTTATATGAAAATTTTAGTTGTTTTTTTAGTAACTAATTAGCCATTTTCTACTAGTGTATTTTATGGGAAATTATGGTAAATGGAATGATAAAATATTGTATAAATGGATGAAATAGATCTCAATAAATGGTAATAATAATGAAATTCTAGCGGCCCAAAAATAAGTGACAGGGCAATTTGACGAAATGGACCAATTTGATGGTATTTTTGGAAGATTGCACCATAATTGATAGAGAAGACAAATATAGAAGTGGTCTTAGCCACAACTAAATGACCCTTTATTTTATTTGGCAGAGTATAGTCATATTTAGCATTCAATTTGGTATTTTTTCCATATTTAGCAATCATTCGAAGTTAGAATTGTCACTAAATTCCTAGCTAAATCTTATAACATTCCAAAATTGTGTAGAAAAGGCTCAGATTAACTCAAATATTGTGATCCAAAATTCACGCAAGGGTTAGAAATAACTTTTTCATCAATTAACCTGAGTTGAATAGTAATAAAACAAGATGAGATCATCAGTTAACTTGAACAAATCATGACAATAACTAAATTTAACCAAATGTCTAAATTTTAGAATTAGAAGTTTGACTAAAGTTTTACATATTAGGACAACATATTAGAGACTGAAGGCTAGCAAACCACATAAAGAAGACTTAATATAAATTTAAAAACAAGAATATAACGAGGTGAAAACCTCTATTAAGTGCAAGTTAAGAGCTAAATTTAACTAAAAGAAAAAAATTAAAAATATTAGCTCAATTTTTTAAACCCATCAAAAGTGTATCAAATTATGTGTGTGTTGTTGATTATTGAAGGTATTGTTGATTGATGTCTGCATGTGTGTGTGTTTGAGAAAAAATTATTTGTTTTATGAGAAGGATACCTTCATGGTTTGAGTTTGAAAATGAAAGAACGAGGAACCAAGGAGGTCTAGAAATTTATAGCTTTCAAATCAAGGATTGTATCTCCTTCCGGTAGTAGTTGATAAACTTAGAGGTTGTAGCTTCTTTCAATAGTAGATGATAAATTTGGGAGTATTATCTTCCTTCAGGTTGGAGCCTAAGAGATCATCAAGTTGGAGCTTGCAGCAGTTTGAGGGTTTCAGATCTC
Organism: Pinus taeda; assembly: GCA_000404065.3. NCBI lineage: Eukaryota > Viridiplantae > Streptophyta > Pinopsida > Pinales > Pinaceae > Pinus > Pinus taeda. Next base: position 17,284 of record APFE031193355.1, on the reverse strand, counting down.
GAGTAGGTTGAAGCATACTAATTGATATAACAACAAGTTCAAGCTTTCCTTTGTACAATAAATTGAATAAAATATTAAAGTCTTCATGTGCTGCATATGTGCTTCTTGTGTTGATTAATAATTATGCTTACATGAGTTTTTGCTAAAGATATTGTTGGTGTTTAATGTTCTTTACATTGTGAAATAAAGCTTTAAATTTTCACAAAATGGATTCACCCCTACTCTCAATATTGTTCTCGTTTCTAACAATTAGTATTAGAGCTATGTATATACACGAATAGGGCACCTATGTTCAATAGAATGAACTATATTTTTTGGAAGGAAAGGATGAAAACATATATTCAATATTTTGGTGTTGATGTATGCGACACAGTGGAAGAAGAATATCAAAAGCATCAATCTCTGATTACTAAAGATCAAAAGATTTAATTTGCATGAAATTCAAAGGTTATGAATGATATACTTGTTGTCTTACCTGAATAAAAAGTTGTCAAGGTTAATGATTATAGTACTACAAAATAAATATGGAACAAAATGAGAATGTGTTATGAAGGTAACATAAAGATAAAGCAAGATAAAATTCAAGATTTTAGAATGCAATTTGATTCTTTGAAGATTCATGATGATGCAAATATTGCAAAATACTTCATTGGAGTAGATGAAATTTTTAATACACTAAGAGATCTTCATGAAGAACTGAAAGAATGAGATGTATTCCAAAAGGTGTTGAGATCTTTCCTTGAGATATTTAATCCTAAAGTTTCATCCATTGAGGAAATTATGGACCTCAAGTCTCTAACATTGGATCAACTAATTAGCATTGATACTACCTATGAGATGAGGATTTATAATGGAAATTCTATGCTAATGGAGTCAACATTCAAAGGATATAATAAGCCCAAGGAAGAAAATAATGACTTGTGTTGTGAATCAAATGAAGAGGAGGCCAAATTTGTGAGAAATCTCAAGAGAGACTTAGACAAGTACAAAGGTAATCTATATTTTAAGTACTTTAAAAAGGGAAAAATAGGTCACTATGCTTCTAAGTGTCCAAATAAGAAGAACAATGAGCATGAATCTAAGAACAAGTATAGAAAGGTTCAAAAGGAGAAGAAGCTAAAGAAGAAAAAATTCTACACCCAAGACTCCAACTCCTATGGGAGTTAAGAAAAAAAATCATCAGAAGAGGAGAAATCTCATGAAAGCTCAAAATAATTTATGCTCATGGCCATATATAATTTGGATGTAGAATTTGTTGGCTTTAATGGATAAGAGGTTGAAGTTGACCTTGAAGGTGAGGTTATAAATGCTCTTGGAGAGATCTAAACACTGAGAAAAAAAACAAAGCACAAAAGTATTTTATGAACGAGGATAAAGATGAAGCTATTGAACCTCTGCTCCTAGAAATCGAAGATGGTAAGCAGATCCAAGAAAATTTGAATCAATAGCTCAATGACCAAAATTAAGCATGTGAAAAGCTTGAAGGATAAATTAAGCATGTGAAAAACAAGTGGAGCTTCAATGAAAAATTTGGTAAAGGGATTGATTGTTTGAATGAGATCCTTGATGAACAAAGACCATCATATACTAGAATAGGATTAGGATCTGAATCTAAGTGAAGCTCATCAATTGAGATTACAGGTAAGAAATTTATTAATTTTTTTCAAGCTATGAAAACTTCAAACAACATAACAGATTCAACAAACCAAACACAACAATAGAGAGAAAAAGGAAACACATAGTCCAATTTGCAACTATAGGAGAAATAGGGAAAAATAAATTTTACTCAGCAAGGGACAAACAATGCAAGATAAATAAATATAACTCTTCAGCAAAGAAATTAGAGACTTATATAAGCACTATTACCACAAAGAGAAGCCCGAACAAGCTTCATAAATGATTTTACACTCAAGTACGAGGGTATTTTTCCAAGATACTTCTTTACTTACACTAACTATGAGCAGAAGGTTGTGTATTGCAAGGTTAACCTAATGTTCAGGAAAATCCTTCGAGAAAGAAGAAATTATCAGACTGATAATCAATTTTTCCATACAGAGGAGAAGAAAAATTAGTATCATCAATTCATTCTCTCCTTTGAACAATTTAATTCAATGTTATATTTTTCAGAATTTTGGCGAGAGAGTAGTTGCTTGCAGAATAAAAAACGAGTGGCCATCTCCTAAAATTAAATAACTAAACTAGAGACCTAAGGCATGGAAGAAAAATGAAAATGAAGAAAACTATAATATGGTTTTATATGCTCCAAATGGACAGAGCCAATCGTATGTGGATAGTGGTTGTTCGAAGCATATGTCAGCAGACAAAAGCATGTTTATATCATTAAAACCTATCAACAAAGGTAACGTAACCTTTGGAAATAATGCATTAGGAAAGATAATGAGTACATGAATAGTTAATCTGGTAAATGACATAGGTAAGGCTAAGCATGTTATGTTTGTTCATGGTTTGAAGCAATATTCACCCTTTGTTTCCCAAATGTGTGACCAAGGCTATGATTTGTTATTTAGATCAAAGAATTGTCAAATCAAATATGTAAGCATAGGAGAGCTAGTCATTAAATATGTTCAAAAAGATAGTAATGTATATTTTCTAAAAGAAAATAAAGAAAATGCTGGCTAATCACTATAGACGAGAGTTGGTTTTGCCATTGAAGGTTACGTCATCTAAAATTTGATTAGATTGTCAATATGAGCCAGAAGAATGATGTCTAAGACATGCTAGAGATATTTAAGCTAGAGAACACCATTTGTAAATATTGTCATATTGGAAAACAAGTGTGAGTGGCATTCAAGTTCAAGGAGAACTCAACAACTAGGTCATTACAACTAGTACATATGGACTTGTGCAGTCTTTCAAGAACTCATTCACCCTCAAGTAAACTATATTTCATGCTTATCATGGATGATTTTATTAGAATGATACGGGCTATGAAATGTAACAAGGTTCAGTCTTCATAGTTATCTTCGTACTTGTATCAGTATGTATTCCTTGTAAAAAGAAAAAAGAAGAAAAATAAATTTATTATTATTATTATTATTCTAGTAAAAGCATGTTCTTCATGCTTCTCGGGTTTATTGAGTCAAGAAGAAATTTTTTCATGTGTCAAAGTACCATTTTGACTATTTGTAACAAAAATAAAAATATTATTTTGAGTCCAAAAGATTCATTTAGTCCCAGAATACCAAGTTGTCCCTGCCTTGTCAATTCAATCTTGAAGAGAACTAATTTGTCCTCTTGGATGGCTATAAAAGGAAGAGAGTTTGACCTCATTCTATGACTCACTCACAATTTAATTTATACACAAAATAAGAAGAAGAATAAGGGAAAGAAAGAGAGAGATGAATCTAAGGAAAGAAAAAAATTCGAGTTTTTGCTTGTCTTTGTTCACATGTGTGAAGTTGTTGGCATTACTATGGGAATTATAGGGCCGAAAGTTTATTTCTACGAAGTTCTTGGGGCAACTATGTTATGAGAAGGTGCTAGGGAAACTCTGTGAAGCACGAGAGATTCACAAGGAGAGCTTCTTTATATTAGCAGATATATATTGAGGAAAAAATGACATAATGTATTAAGCATATAATAGCAGGTAAAGGGTTTTTATATTGGTAGGTGTTATAGGAAAATTTGGGCAGACCAACCCCAACTTCCAGATCTATATTATTAGGATCCATCAACCCCTAATTCAGTTGTTTTCATTCCCTAATGAAGTTAACCTACATCATGCTTGCTTCCCAAGACTTTCATGACACCATTCATCCAAAAAATGTCCCTAAGGAAATCATCGCAGGTGGCCATCTATCTAGCTGCAATGAATGGCAGGCACTACATTTTCTAGGTGCTATGCATCGCACCTAGCCTTTGTTACACTTGTGATGAGCGAGATCCATCGAATTTTTCAAATGAATCCATTGGATTCCTCATCGAATGGATGCTTCTAGAGGTTTCTAGAAGGATTGGGCTCACTTTTGGATGAGGAAAGAGATGAATGAACCTTAATCCATTATCCCTTGGTCCATGGAACCAATTCCCAAATATGGCAAAGCATTCATGAAGGCCATTAATGGCCTAACCTCCTCTTTTCAGCTATAAAAGGACCAAGCTCTCATTGCTGGTCTAGGTTGAGACTTATTAAGCAAAGGAAATGCTACTTGGATGAGATTAGTAGAGAGAGTAATGTTATCATGTCAAATTGTTGTTTCCATGAGGAGAGAAGGGTTTGAAGCTGGGAGGATGACACTGAATTGAACATGCATCTACATGGGTTGTAATCTTCCTTTCTATGAATAATGAGTTCTATGCTCTTTCCCATTCATGTGTTATGAGATGTACATTGTATTTTTTATTCTATAATGTGTTTAGTTAACAGATTGATATGTATGCTTTGATGGTTTTCTATCTCGGCTTGTGTGCAGGTACCTTTCAAGCAAGTTAAGTACGGAAGGGAGTGGTAAAATAGGTCAAAGGGAACAAGGATCAAGCGAGAGAAATAGGTTGGTAATTTTCCTCCTCTTTCTTTTATCTGTTAACTATAGGAAAAGCAATGGAATTACTTTAACTATTGTTCTAGACTTGCTACTAGGTCTAGGGGTTAGTCGTTTGAAAAGACACTAAATTTTCCCATAACAAAATGGCAAATCCACTAGGGATCGATTTTGTCCCTTATAGTAGCTACTCAATCTCTTAGAACATTTTGACATACTTTACCCTCTCTTTTTCATCAAATTTAAGTCCAATTCACTGAAATTGAGTCAATTTTGAGCATTAAATTGTCATTTTGTAGTCATTGCAACTCTCTAACTGAGACAGTGCAATGAATGGCACCCTCTACACTGAGACAGTGCTATGCATTGTACTGTCCTTATTATCTGGGAATAGTGTCCACTCGGATGCTGCTATTCCCACTAAGATGGGTGGCTATCTTAGAAACAAACAATCAAATTCTACTATTGATTCCTTTTATGAAAATAGATGAGAAGAGAACCAAGAGGGCCAACCTGAGCCTTGTGCTCGATTTCCTCCCCTTCTTGATAGAGTTTTGCCACTTCTTCTTTGTCTTCCCAGCTTCAAAAGGACCTGTGGAATCACAGCAACATACTACTATGCAAGAAACAAGGATCTAAATTCATAAATAATGCAAGATCAGATGTGCATTAGTGATATACATGCATATATAAAAAAGTACACAAGAATATGGAAGGAAACAAGAATAGCTTTATTCAGATGAAAAGTAGCAAGAAGATTACAACCATGTGCTCTGACCCATCATCATCCTCCAGCTAAGAAGCCCTTCTTCACCTCAAGCAAAGCTAGATCACCCAACACTATGAATGTAATGATGTACACAGAATACCAACAGCACTTCTCTATAAGATACAAAATTCCAACCTTTGGATCTCTGTGATGAGGGATCCATATATAGATGTTTACAGAGAGGTGAGTCATCTTTTGGGATCTTGATTAGTGTCTTCTCTTTGATAGTTCCTGCTTCCACTTGGAGAATGATGATCTCGTACTCATCCCTGGTCGAAAATGGAGAGGCAAGTGTCAGAGGGGAAGCTTCTGGAAGATTCTATGATCTTCGACCTCGCATTTTTGTCCTTGCCATTTGTCCATTCCCGAACATCACACCCTACAGAGGAGAAAATCAGTATGCATCGCACCCTCTACATTGAGCTTTCAGTATGGTCCAGTTTTGACCATTTATGTGCAATTTTCAGTGGAGAACTTCTGGGAGATGATGTAATTAGTTGACCTTGTTCCTTTAGGCAGTGAAACAACACTTTTAGGGACTTAAGATCCCTCGGTTTATGGACATTTGTGATTGGGGTTGAAGTTCCCAAAAATGTCTAAAACATTTGCCCCCTAAAGCATGAGGTCGTTAATCTTTTTTTACGTCGGGTGAAATGCTTTACTATGAGGATCCGAAGTTTTTCCGAGGTGGGAGGTGACCTGTAATAAGATATAACACAATACATTATTTTGACAACATTTTTCATGATCTAGCTGAGGCGGGCATTCCCATGCTCAGCTTTATAAATTCATTTTCATGTACATAGGATAGACAATCGTCTGTGTGACAAACTGATGATATGGACACGTCATCCTTTGATTTGGATGATCATCTGTTCAGTAATCATGTACACTGGATGTTTTTATATTCCTGAATATATCGCAGCCCAAATGGATGAAAATAGATCCGGGGTCTTCAAAACTCATTCAATCTTTACTCAAAGTACAAGTCGTTCCATGTGAAAAATGTTCTGGTGTCGAACATGGAAAGACATCGTCTGATTACTAGCCAATGATGTAAGTTGTTAACAGGCGCGAGAGGAATCACCAATAATGACAATGACCCTCAAGGTACTACAGTACAATTTGCATGGTGTGAAAAGGGACTTGGCATCGAACACCATGCAAAATATCTCAGTCGAAGGCCATTGATGTAAACCTGTCATCGACAGTGAGAAACTTGCCATTGAGGCATGCAAGCTTCAAAGTACTGAAAGGGTTGTTCCTAAGTCAACTTCTTGGATAATGAGCTGATGTCAACAAGAAGAAACCCATCACAGGAGGGCCTTAATGAATCCCACATCAACGACACGGAATGAAGCAAATTATTTTGGAGGTGAAAACAAACTGACGATACAGGGTTCAGGGTGGCGATCATGAAGGAATGAAGCATGAATGTATTGCAGTGGGTGAGACACAGGTGAATTGTCTGAATGACTTCTATTGAACATATCGGTGACAATGACGATGGATTGGTAGCGTTAACCCCAAAGATGGATGGTGTGATGGACCAATGGTGATGACCAGTGAACGGAACAAGCCAACCCGGCATGGATGCAGAAGGAAAGTGTCATGTTCAAGAGCGACTTGCTACCAATAAAGTTTCTTCAAGTTTTCTTCCCAATTTTCCCCAGTCATTGATGACCAGTACCTCTTTATGTTTGTCAAGCTTGAGGAGGATAACATATGCTTGTTCTATAATCCGCCCTTCGGGCGAACCTGTCACTATATTTTAGCGAGCCTAGCGACAGTGAAACTTGTTCTCATCCATTTGGACGAGTTTGTTGCTATTCAGTTTTAACGAGTTTAACAACAAACATAACTCGGTCCCTTTCAATTTTAGAGAGTTTGAAAGAAACGGAAAGGAGACTCCAACGATTCTTTTTCGTCATATAATCCCTTAAGTCCGAAAAAGCTTAAAATAATACAAAAGGGATGAATTTCGATAGTTTTAACGAGCCGAACAAGACAAGCGCTCGAGCTTTTTGTGTAATAATCCCTCAGGTCCAAAAAGATTAAAATCTAGAGGAGGGATAACACTTCCGATGACTTTAACGAGCCGGAGAGGCCAATCACTCGGCAATATTTTCATATTTTACGAGTCAGGTGAAAAGAGCTTAAAGAAGACTCGTTTTCGAGGAACGAGTGATGGTTTCGGGTAGCAGCTGCTTCCAAGTAAGATTTGGAATTTTCCAATCACGGCAGTGTCACAAGGATGGCTAATTGAATCACTCTTCGCAAATGTTCCTCGAATGGGTAAACAATCATATGGGGGTGAATGATCGGCTAAAAACAAAGTGGAGGTGATGATGAGAACACGACCAAGGCTCAAAAGCTGGCGATAAGGAATTCACAATGGTTATTTACAGGTTCATTTTTTAATGAGCTTAAACGCTGGGGGAAATATTTGCTCATGACTTATGTTTATTTTTTAACGAGCTTGAACTATGCACTAAAATTGCTCGTGGGGGGTTTATTTTTTAACGAGCTTGAACCCTGCGGTAACATTTTTCACGATGATGGTCATTGAGTCTTTGATTCACCATTAGCATTTTGTTCTTTCAAAGATTGTACTACCTGTTCATTTGCTTCATCAAACCGATTAGAAATAAAAATATATGCTTGATAAATGAGTTAAGAACACTAATATTTTACTTGAATTATGTGCATGGTAAATTAAAAGTGACTTTTACCTCTCATTTTACCATTTCATTTGATTTTGGTTTGTTGGAGCTCTGGAGGTGTTTTTCCCCCCTGATTTTCACCAGCGGATTTCAGGAGATTCTGTGGACAATTCTCGACGCTACTTGGACCAGGTAAGAGCTAAACTTGTGCTCTTCAATTGCATGCCTTTCATTTTGGATTCTAAGCCTGTTTCCTTGTTCTACTGAGCCTCTGGGGTTTGAAGAACTCGCCCTGGGACCATCACAACCTTCCTTAATTGAAAGGTACGATGCATACTGATCTTCTCACTGACTAGTCAGTATGCATCACTCCTAGTACACTTACTTGGGTGCGATGGGCGCAAGGAGGAAATTTTTTGCACAGTTTCCTCATGGATTTTTGCTTGTTTTCTACCAAATGAAGATCGTGACTCTTCTCTTGTTTGTTTTTCAGAGATTCATCAGAGCAAACTGGTTGTTACATGGTGAGAACGCGAGCATGAAGAAGAGGACATTGTTGCTTTACATGATCTGAGCACAGTAGCTGCATTGCGGAACTGTGGCTTGTTAAAGTTTTTCCGTATCTCTAGAATGAGGCAACAAATCAGTTTGTTGCAATATTTCCTCAATGCCTGGGATCCTATCAACCAGGTGTTCCAGATTAGGGGCAAATAAATCCCCTTGACTGTCATGGACATCTATTTTCTGACCGATTTATCGAGGCATGGTGCCCCTCTGTCATTATCAGGCTCTGCCTGTGGGGGTGAGTCCGTGAGGGAGTACATTCGGTGGCACTGCAGAGAGGGATCTCAGCCAAGTATGGACGGCAAGATCAATATATGAGATGTCATTGACCGGTCCTTGCAGACCATTCTGTTCACTTTTGCTAGACTCGCTGGTAGTTCTACTCTTCACATAGCTAACAGGTCTTACATGCAGTATGTTTTGGAATGCCTTGAACCAAAGGTGTTCAATTGGTGTGATGCAGTACTCTTTGTGATGAAAGAACAATTCACCAAGGTGAAAAGTGGAAGATCCAAGAACTTTGGTTATGGTTCTATTTTGACCACTTTCGCCTTGGAGAGAATCCCGCTGATGCAGCCGCAATACATTTCTCTTGGCCTACCTTCACCGACCGAACCACGGATGCAGAGATGGGTCGACCTCATGTCTCGGCACGCTGGCCAACCCCAGATTTATTTTCCTAATACCTTCTTCAAGTGGTTTGATCATCAGGAGATGGTTTATGCCAGGTTCCCATATGCTGGTATGGATTTCAGAGGTGACCCGGATTTGGCGCTGCTGGTTGGCGAGCAGTGGGGTGCCATGGGTAATTCTTCTGACCATATATCTGTTCATTGTTCTTTATAATGTTCTTATGTTCTTTGATCAAGACTAATCAAAACTCATGTGCTCATGAAGATGTTGGACCAGTTCGATCGGCAGTACGCCGCAGAGACCCAGTGGTCGCTCCAGTAGGAGAGGCTGCTAGGAGGGCCATCCTTCGCGACCTTGATGTGGTCGAGAGTCTTTCAGTACTACAGGACCAGATCAAGGGTCTTACCCTTGGTATCCTGGATGTGAGGACCAACGAGCTGCCTCTGCAGTTGCAGAAACATACTACTAGAGTGCCAAGTCGATGGACTAGGCTTTTACGCATGATTGCACAAACAGTGACTTGTTATCGCCAGCATCATTAGACTACGATGCCCCCTAGCATTTTGATTTTTTGGGTCATTTGACCGATTTTGTCTTGGTTACATAACATTATGTATAGACAATAAACAGTTATGAAATATATTTTTGATTTTTGGAGCTTTGTTTTGGTTAAGTTACATGATCCTGCTGCATATATTGATCTAATGCATCTTTTTATAAATGTCACAAATGTCTATCTAAAACATAATTTGCCAATGAGTCCATTAATGTGTTTAAACTTCTGGAATATGTTGATATTGGATGAAATCAAACTGTCTTTCCAAAATTTTGACCCTTAGGAACATGCGATAGATAGCTGGATTTCGTACTGAATAGATGTCGGTGATTTGTAGAATGATGAGCTGTGAGTATAGCTTGACGACAAGTCAGCATATGCCATGTGTGATGGCATCAGAAAGGAGTTCTAGCAATGCACTGTACTCAGCGATATTGTTCGTAGACCAACCAATACACACTCCTCTGAAACTTACTAACTCGTCGCTAGGATTGAAAATGGCCCATGCCATAGAAGGCAGGTTCCGCGAACTACGACTTGCTCCGTCGGCATACCCAACGAATGATTCCAGTGGGTTTGACATGTGCAATGAATGTAAAAAGTGGATTAATTAACCGAAATAAATGCTCTTGGAGAAAAGAAAAATGTAACAAAAGCATGAGGATTACTACGCGAAATCAAGCATAGTAACACTTGAGGTACAACCCGTTGCAAGGTTGCGCCAGTGGAATCCCATCATAGTCCATCAACTCATAGGTGCCTTTTGCTAATACTCATTTAACAATATAGGGACCCATCCATAATGATTTGAATTTCCCTGCTCCCAACTTATTGGATTCCTAGTTGTAAAGTAAGACCAGGTCACCTTCTGAGAAGACGCGAGGTTTGACATTCTTGTCGAACTGTGCTTTGACTCGTTTCTTATGAGCTTCATTAGCCGAAGCTGCATCACGACGGGTTTCATCCAATTGGATTAGTTCCAAGAAACAAGCCTCTTCTTCTGAGGTTCCAGGGAGAAGGTCGACTGCGAGTTTGAGGGACGAGATTTCACATTAAACCAGTAAGATTGCTTCTAGACTGTACAAAAGTTGAAAAGGTGTGAACCCGGTTGCATTTCTTACCGATGTACAGTATGACCACAAGGCCGAGTACAGGATTAGGTGCCAATCCCATTTGTGGACTCCAATCATCCTTTGCAGCATGCACTTTAGGACTTTGTTGATTGCCTCAACTTGTCCGTTAGCTTGCGGATAGTATGGAGTGGAGCTGTCATGGGACAGTCCTAATTTGGCAGCCAGCTCAACCATCATGTGATTGCGAAAATGCAATCCATGATTTGTGACTATGGCTTGTGGAATGCCGAATCTGGAGACTACGTGATTAAAAAAGAAAAGGGCAGCCGTTTTATCGCTATTGTTTATTGTAGGCATCGCTTCAGCCCATTTGGTAAAATAGTCTACCGTGACTATGATGTACCCATGCCCCCCGGCCAAGGTGGGGTTACATTTATGCCCCATTTGGCAAATGGCCTAACAGCTACTACTGGTTGTAGCAGTGTGGGTGGTTTTCTGGTTTTTCTATCGAAAATTTGGCAAGCATGGCAACTTCTAACTGTGGTTATGCAATCTTTGAACATTGTTGGCTAGAAGTATCCTGCTCGCAAATTGTTTTGTGTCGTAGCATAACCAGATTGATGCCCCCCACATGCACCTGAATGACAGTCATTCAGGACTTTTTCGGCCTCCTCATGGGTGAGGAACCTCCACAGAACTGTATCGATATCACGACGGTAAAGGGTATCACCGACGATCACGTAGTCTTTCGATTGGTATCGAATTTGTCATTGTTTAGATTGTGAGGTATTAGACCTATATGTTTGTGTCTGGAGATAAATGATTATATCTTCGTACCACAGATCGCTTGAAGGTATTAGAAACAAATTTTCATCCACGATTGCTTCTTCAGATGTTGCATCGTTGGAAGACAATGGGAGATCGCATAGTAACTCCACGAATATTAGGGCTTTCTTTGATTTGGATTTTTTGAATTCCAAATCAAACTCTTGTAGAATTGCTATCCATATTGAATATTTGCCCCCCAACAACTGTCGTGACAATATATAAGTCATGGGGTTGCAATCTGATAAAATGGTAGTTTTCCTGAAGAGGGCATAGTGTCGAAATCTCTGTATCGCTTCAATAGCTGCGAGGGCGAGCTTTTCAATGTAGGAGTATTTCATTTCCGTATCATTTAAGTTTCGGCTTAAATAATATATAGGATGTTCAATTCCATTGTCTTCTTGAACTAAAACCATTGCTATGTTCGTATTTGCTGCAGCCAGATACAGGTTAAAGTCTTTTTTATAATCAGGAGCATACATTAATGACACTTGTATTAGAGATTGTTTTAAAGCATCAAAGGAGGCTTGCGCGACCTGGTCCCAAACGAAGGGTACTTCCTTTTCAATAGACGAGTATAACCTTTAGCTAGTTCAGCGTAATTTGGAATGAGCCTCCTGAGGAAATTTGCTTTCCCTTGGAGTTTCTGAATCTGAAGCAAGTTTGAAGGTGGAGGCAAATCGATGATTGCCTGAACCTTGCATGGGTTGAGACGAATCCCATCCTTTGAGACCATGAAGCCAAGTAAACGACCAAAACTGACACAAAACACACATTTGTGCGAATTAAGTTGTATCTTGTAGTGTCGGCAACGTAGAAATATCGCTCTCAAATGGTGCGGATGATCAGTCCATTTTCGCAAATGAGCTAGGAGATCATCGAGATACGGTTGAACAATGTTTTTGATGTCATGGAAAGAATAGTTCATTGCTCTTTGAAAATTTTCCCCTGCATTCTTCAAACCAAAGGGTAGCTTGCGATATGCGAATGTGCCCCATGGACAAATGAATGCAGTCTTTGACTGGTCCTGTGGGCGGATATTTATTTGATTATACCCAGAAAATCCATCCATAAATGAAAAGATTTCGCATCCGACACATTCATCAATTATCTGGTAGATAAAGGGTGTAGGGTAGTTGTCTTTTGGACAAGCTTGATTTACATCCCTGTAATCGACGCACACTCTAATTGTTCCTTGTTTTTTCATCATAGGAACAATATTCGATACCCAATCGGTTAGAGGAATGGGGTAAATGAAACCAACATGGAGGAGTTTTTCAACTTCTGCCTTGATGACAACGACTTTCTTGGGGTGCACCTACCGTAGCCGTTGTCGTACCAGTTTGACATTTGGATAAATCTTAATTTCGTGTTCAACTATGCTTGAGTCAATACCTGGCATTTCATCATATGACCAAGCAAAGACATCTCTAAACTCGTGAAAGAGAGTGCTATATATTTCCAGTTCTGAAGAAGAACAAGATCTGCGAACATGAATATTCTCTACAACATCTATTTTGGTGGAGATATTTATGGCAGTAGTCTCTTTGATATTGGATAGGTTTCTCTCAAAATCCACCATATTTACAGTATTTGTCAGAAAGTCAAATACTGAAGGATGGTGTAGGTCACCGGAATTATCTTCTTTCCAGGTCAGAAGATGGGAACGATGGTGGTAATCTTCCCATGGTGCCCCATCAATCATCATCGATTGAATGATTGCTTCGTCTGTAGAGTGTACTTGCGACCAAGGATCTGAAGGGGTGCCATATTCTTTAGACCTATCTATCCAAACATTTGATGAGCGTTGATGCGGGTTTGCCTCCCATGCTGAAAAGATTGATTGCTATAATATTTCCAGTGGGGTTAGAGGCAAACCTTGCGGATGATCCATTTTAACATCGTTTTCTGACATCTTTTGGATGGAAGATATCATATTGCAAGTTCCTACTTTAGCCACTTCTGCCAAATTTGTTGGAGGCAGTAGGGTAAAGGTTCCCATTAATGTGGGGTCTTTTAGTAGGCCTACTCCGATACTGTGAAGCATGCTAGGGCTTCCATGGATCATTAGAATGCTTCCCGTAACTTGCGAACTGTTGCGGAGAAAATTTTGTTGGTCGATGATTATAATTCCTCCTTGGGAAGGAAATGCAATTTTCCTAAAGTAGCTCAACACAACGGCTGCCATGGCATATATCCAGGGTCTTCCCAGTAGGATGTTGTAATTGAGGTTTCTATTGATGAATTCAACACCTATTTCTACTGTTTTTCCCCCCAGTTCGACTTGCAAGTTACTTAGTATCCCATACAGGGTGTATGTTCATCCATCAAATGCTTTCAATGTCGTCGATGATCACGACAAGGACGGAGACCCTAGAGTTTTCCAGCAACTCATCGACATGATACATGTGGATGCCCCCTCATCAATAATTGTTCTATGAACAATTTTGTTGAGGGCTTTCACTTGAATGAGAATAGCTAGTTGAACTAGTAACTGAGGGTCGTATCCTTTGTGATTAAAAGATACAAGATTGGAATCCGTTGGGTCAATCCCACCTATCGCTGATAATAAAGCCTGCTTTTGGGAGGGGAAATTTTGTAGTACCTCAAGAGTCGACATCGCTGATGGTGACTGGGCTAAATCCTCCACTATATTATAGTGTTGTGCTGCTTGGGCACAAGGATTAAACATCGATTTGTGTACTACTCCCTTTGGCGGTTTTATTTTTAATTCAGGAATGATGGGTGGCACAACTTCGATCGAATTTGTTATTGAACTACTAGGTTGATCATTATCCTTGTTGTTCAACATTTGTGGATTCCCGTAATATTTACTCCTTGTCGATATGAGAGCATCATTCAGTTGCTTTGAAACTGACAACATCAGCACTTGGGATGGGGAAGCATTTTCGCTAGCAACCAGATTTTTTCCTGGGTTTGGAAACGGATCAGTCAGTACAGCCGAGGTTTTTGAACTTTTGAAGGATTTTCTAAGTTCATATTTATATGGACATTCATTGGTCCAGTGGTCCTCGTCACATATATGACATGGAGTTTTTGGTTTCTTATTCCCAGAAGGGTTTGCAGAAGATTTTTTAGGAGGTGAGTCCTCCTGGTTTTTCTTCTTCCCTTGTTTTTCCTTCTTGCCTCCTAGTTGCTTGGGTTCTTTGCTTTTGTTTGTCGACACGACATTTACTTCTGGGGCTAGAAGTTCATCATTTGCATTTTGACTCGAAACTGTGAGGGCTTTTTTTGATGTAGCCTTTGCGGTTTTAGTGCTTGTTGTACCTATCACATCATCGCCGGCATGAGAGTCTTTGTTTGATTTAGGAGGCAGAGGAACAGAAAATTCTGGTCTAGGAGCATCAGGGATTTTATCGTAGGGCGTGCCAGACTGAGTATAGATCAAGTCTAGATATTGTGCACAAGCAATAACTTGTTATTTAGTGACGAATCCTCCCTTTGCCACATCTTCTGTAATAGCAGGTAACAGTGACTTATTAAACCATTTAGCCAATAGTTGATCAGGAACATATGTTTTTACCATTCTACGACGACGTTGCCACTCATGAATATGATCGGATATGTGAGTGGCTGTCGTTTGTTTGAAATTGTTACGTAGCTCAGTTCCTGTTTCATACCTTATAGGTAACTGTAAGTGGCTTAAAAAGGTTGTGGCTGGGGTACTGAAGTTATCAAACAAAGCTCTAGGCAGTTCGATATACCACTTTGCTTCCGGACCAATTAACGGGTGCTGAAAGAGGCGAAGCCGAATCGAATCATCATTGAGAGTGTTTGATGAACACCATAGATGAAAGGTCATCACATGATTCGATGGGTCTTTGCTTGGATTCCCATAAAATTTAGGAATATTCGATGGAATTTTATGCGGCATAGGCAATTGGATCATTCGTTAGTCGACTCAGATCCGGTAACTCTAAAGTTGCCATGAAAGGCAACTGTTGATTCAGGCTTGGTTGAGCATACCCAGGATAAGAGGGAATCATTTGAGCAGTTGGTCTTTGCATACCAGCATAATGCATTTGATGTTGGTAACTTTGGTAAGGTTGATGGGCATAACCATTATGATATGGTTGATACGGCTGCCCATTACTTGCAA
>APFE031193346.1:0-35010 GCA_000404065.3 Pinus taeda | reverse complement strand
CAGTGCCCCGGAAAATTTTGGTTTTGGACCCTATGTTAGGTTGGGCAGACCCACCTATGGTTTTGTGCATGATTTTCGCACATGTTTTTGGAGGCGATGGTTTTCAGTCCATGGTATTTGATGCTTTGGCATGTATAAATATGTATTATAACATTGAAAGGAACATAATGAAAAATCAAGTTGGTAGTCCTGGTTTTGGGATCGAGGGGAAAATCTCTCTGTATATGTGTTTTATGTGTTATGCTCTCGCATTGTTTATTTTATGTGTTTTAGAATTTGTATGCAAGTAATTTCTGTATGGGGTTAAAACCTACACTATTTTCACCTGAAACTTTCTAAAGTAGATGATCTATTTTTGGTAATGGATAGTTATCCTTTAAACATGATTTGTTCATATTTTGGAAATCTACACATAACCTAATCTCACCATTTTTTTTTCTAAAATGAACTAGGTTGGCTACCGAATCAGAATATCTTAAGGGTACTATGATATGAGCGTAAATCAGCTTTTTGAGCTCTTTCTCAATAGTTAGAAGTAGTATGGGATTGATTCTTTGTAGTTTCTTTTTAAAGGGTTTTTCTTCTGGTTTCAAAGGAATTTTATGCTCAATCAAAGATGTATCATAAGTTTTTAACTCATTATAAGACCAGGAAAAAAAGCTTTGTAATTTTTAAGAAGATTCAAGTATTTGATTTTTACATCCAAAGGCAATGTTGATGATAATTTAACATTTATCACATCATTCAAAGTCCCAATATTGCATTCTTCAATTATTCTTCAGGTGAGTTAAACAAGGAGTTTTTAGAAACATCATTATTATCAAATAATTTTTCCAATGGAAATAATCCTTTAGGAATAAAATTATTAGATAATTGGATGATATCATGATCAAGAATTTTTGGACTGGATGTAGTTTCTGGACTTTGGTGACTTGATTCGTGGACATCTTTTTGATCTTCTTCAATTTGCATATTTGAAAATTCATCTCTTGAAGGAAATATTTGAATTGTTCATCATCCTCAAAAATCTGCTAGTGTTTAAGGTTATCAGGAATTGATGGTCTATACTTGACTTGAATATGGTATTCTAACAATAATAGCTCAGGGATTTTGAAAGAGCTCATTGAGACAGCTAGTGACTCAACATGCATATTTTCATCTCTGTGAATAACAGTTATGTTAAATCCTTGGAAGAAATTTTCAATTGTATCCCAAGCTTCATTTCCATAGGACCTAAGCATTGGGTGTTTTGTTTGACACAAATTTCTAACCTACTTCACTATTAGTTCAGAATCAGAAAAGACACTCAAGTTTTGAACCTTTAGACTCTTAGCTAGCTCAAGACCAAGAAGAAAAGCCTCATACTTAGCCACATTATTGGTGATCTCAAATTAAAGTTTACATCACTGAGTTATGTTTTCTTTATTTTGTGAAATTAGAACAATTCCTGGTCCTACTCCTTCCTTTGAGCAAGAGCCATCAAAATAAAGTTTCCAGATATCTGATTCTACAATTTTAGGTTTAGAAATTGTATTTTCAATGGCAAGTTGATTGTTTGATGAATTTTGTAAAGATAACTTAAAGCAGCCAAAATCCTAATCAAATGCATAGATAGAGTGATTTTTTGCTTGATTGGACCAACAAACAGTATGAAGGAATCTGACTTCCCTATATAACTTTAAATATTCACCTCTATAAACTAGAATAGTAGCAAAAGACATGTCCATCTGAAGTGACCCTCCAAGTTTAGCACAATATGGTCTAGACAGGAGCATGCCAAACTTGGTAGGAATATCAGTGACAACTACGTCTAAAACTATACTCTTGATAGGTATTTGGGCTAAGGTCACAACTAGGTCTTTGATTAATCCTAAGCGTGGTACTTTCTTTGAATCAAAGGTGTAAAGATCATGATAAGAACGAGTAACTTGTAACTGACGTTGGTCCATAATTACCTTTAGCATAAGGTTATGAGAAGATCTAGAGTCCAACATGTAGTTGTACAAAAGAAAGTCATGGACTTTTAGAGTTACATAAAATGGTGGAACAATTTCATCAATCATATTAGAATTAGGGCCAAACACTATTGAGGGCTTTTCATCATACAAACTAATAACATCTCCCTCAACATCTACACTAGAGGACTATATCCATTTAGACACTTGATTTTTATAACCAAGTTTTTGGAAAATTCAGCTAAAGGGATAGGGATCTTGACCCTTTCCAATTCCTTTTCAATATTGAAAGTTGTCAAAATGATCTTGTCAAATGAAAGGTTTCAATGGATGACTCTATAGTCTAAGGTGTTGGAGTTTGTGTTTGAATAGATTTTATTACAGGTTCAATTATAGTGGTAGATTTTGAAGGTCTACCTAGGCCTGATCTAGGTCTTATATCATACCTCTTATTTAATTATACAATCAGAAATTCAGAGAATGCTTGGTATTTTGAAATTTGGGCATCTCCTTGTTCTAGTTCAAAAGATTGAGGGGAAGATGAAGGAATTCTTGCCATTTGTACTATTGAAGAATCAATATTATTCATATATTTAGTGATTAAAGGGCCTGTATCATGTGGCTCTTGATCATCAATCAACAAGGGTGGTTGAATGTTTTGTTCAGATCCTGGTATCTGAAGAATATGAATTTGAGGAGTTGTTCAAAATTGAGTTTGAGCTTGAGGTCTGGCAGTAGTTTGATGAGTAGTTCTAGGTTGTGTTTCAATTTTAGAAATCCTATTAGAAAGGTTTCTAAGTAAAGATGTAATTTCATCAATTTTCTGATCTTCAAGTTTAGATTTGGAAGAAGATGAGTCATCAATCCTAGCTTTTAATTTTCTTTCTTCTTTCTCTGCTTTAGCTTTAAATTTTCCAGAAGTAGACCTATTAGCTTCTACCTCTATAGCATTTGTCTGCATGTCTTCCAATGTATTAGAAACACTTTCCCTTAGCATGACTACAAAGTGATCTTCAAATGATTTGGAAAAATTTGAATTTTGCAGCTGCTACTGGTGGTTTACAATCAACAGGCATTTTATGATAGAGTTTGTTAAATATTTTGATGAATTTAGCAACTAGCTCACCAAGTTTTCTCTTCAACTCTTCAAATTCAATGAGAAAGTAGACAGGATCATTGGTTTTTAAAAATAGTTATAAGCTCATTCCATGTTGTAATAGAGTCAGCTCTAAGTTCCCTAAACTAGATCCTAATATTTCCTTCTAAGGATTGCAGAAATAAGCGCATATACACATCTCCCTATTCTATGTTCATATTGTCAGCAAAATATAGGAAAGATGATACATGATCCTCTGCTGAGGGACCTATTTCTCCATTAAATCTTGGTAGATTCTTTAGATATCCATTAGGAAATTTTCCAAGTTTCCAGGGATAACTATAGCAGCATACCTTGCTTGCACAATGGGTCGAAAGGCCATATTGGTAGGAGGAGTCTGGGGTAAGTGAGTGGATGATGATGAGGAAGAGGAAAATGATGAAGATGAAGGTGATGAAGAGGAGTCAGTAGGGGTATTAGTATGTGGAGGAGAAAAAGAGGGAGGAGACCTCCTTGAAGATTTCAAAGGGGTTTTGATAACCAACTTCGAAACTCCTAATGGAAAGTCTTCCTTATTATCAAACAGAGGATTTGAATAGACAGAAAATGTCTCTTCAAGATTAGCAGAAGTTGGTGGAACAGAATAAGGAGTTCGGGAAATGAATTCTATAGGCTGGAATTCAGGTAAATGTAAACCCAATTCTTCCTCAGATGAAGGTGATTTTATAGAAATGGATGGGACTTTATATGATGCAAGTGATTGTATTAAAAAGGCTGATGGAAGATCTACTCCTCTAGAATGGAGTTCAGAAATCCTAGGAGGTAGTTCAGTCCAATCAGGATTAGATGGAACAAATGAAAAAGGATCTACAGATGGCATGTCTTCAAGGTGTAAAGTTGAAGAAGAAGAAGAGGTTCTATGTCTTCTCCTTAAAGAGGCTCCCCTAATAAGTCTTTCTGGATCTAGTAGAGGGTTAATAATCTCAGAATCAGAACATGATCTAGTATGCTTAAAAGAAGCCAACTTGGACAAGTGGAATAACCAGTTGAAAGATTTTAACCTATATCCTTATCCTTTATTCACCTTAAAGGAAAGGGAAAATCATTGCCCCAGGGAAAATCTAGCTTTCAATCCTTCGCTCCCTAGCAACGACGGCAATATGATAATCTAAGGTCAATTATTTATGAGAAATCATCTATAATGTTTTGCTTGTTTTAAATGATTGGATGACCAGTGAACTATTTTATAAATAGGTGCTTTAAACTTAGACAGATTTTTTATAAAATGAAAGATTGTTCTTTAATTTCATATGGTTAGTTTGATTTTAATGGGATGGAAAAGTAGAGTGTGAAGAGGTATAATTGATTTAATATTCAAATTGAGTATTTAACCATTTACAATAAGAAATTAAGAAAACAGTGTTTTCTTTTTCAACAAAATATAATGAAACTATTACAGAGATCTAGTGTAATTTATGTTCAAAGTGTAATTTACAATAACATATAGTTCTGTAAATTCTTCTCTTATTCAAATTACAACTTCACAGAGGATCCAAAATGAAACTAAAATTCAACTAAGTTTTAAATCAGATAACTGCAAAATACTTAAATTATATGAAGAAAAAATAATGAATAGACAATATGTAATACAACTCACTGGGAAACAAACCATATGAGGCAAATCCAGAATCTTTTATTATTTCAAAAATGCTCTAGCTTAGTACAAATATGCTTGATAACTTGTTCAAGGGTTCAACCCATAATAACTCAAAGAAGGAGTTATTTATACATTTTTTTACAAAAGATGTACAATATGTTTGGAATAGAATACCAAAATAGTACAAAATTACAAAAATAGAACAATATAATAGGAACTAAAAAACTGTTGAAGAGGTGGCTCTATCATTTGGAAATTTTTTAATGATCTGGCCTAAAAACATTGATGAGTTGTCGTGAAAACACTAATGAGTTGTTATGTTGTCACAGTGAGGAATTACTCAATTGCTTCACACAAATGATCCCATCTTTGTTCACTTGGGATTTCTACATTTACCATCTTCCTGAATGTTTTATCCACCTCTGTATATCTTTCAAAATGAGGCTTGTTGAGAAAAAAGTGCTTGATTTCATGTAATATGGTTAAATCATATTCCAAGGCTTCTAGAAAAGCCCTCCCTGTTATCTGTCCTTTCACTCCTACAAATTTGGCTATGTCTACTGCAATATCATATAACTCCTTGCAATAATCATCTAATATAATCAACTTATCATTCAAACCTACCAATCCTCGCAATCCTTTCTTATTTAAAACATTAAATTTTCAATGAAATCTCTTGACAAAAATCTCTAGCGTTTGACACTTAGTTTCGAATTGATTTATCAATTTTCTCTTCTATAATACCTTTTTGATCTCTAAGATGGTGGTTGTTCTATCATATATGTTTATTTCTTCTAAATCCTCTTTGCTCTTTGAATTTAAAACCTTGATCATATATGTGGCTTCTAATGGCTTGGTCGTCAAGGCTGCTTTTTATTCTTCAATCACTGCTTTGCACCTAGTAATGAGTTCCTGCTGCTCAAAAATAATTTGTATGTATGGCCATACATCTTTCATGGATTGACTGATTTTTGTCCAAATAATTTCCTTGTCATGAGCCAAAGTGTCTTCCATTAGTGACTCACTCTCCAATTTCTGGATTTTAATTTCCAATTTGTGAGTCTTCTTCATTTCTTCGAGATACTTAGTATCATTTTGAAATTTCTAAAATTCTAGATTTTGAAATTTCTTAAGTAGTTTCTGGTTTTCCTGCTTTTGTATTGACAATTCTTGTGCTAGTCTAGCTAGGTCAGTTGTTGTTAATGTAGACTCAATGGTTGTAGATGACAAAGTAGGCTCTGTACCTGCAACTTCTATTCGGACTGTTGTCATGGGCACCATGACAAGCTATGTTGTTTCCTTCTCCTTCAATAGCTCTTCAATCTTCTCTTCCATTTTCTTCAACTGTATATTCTGCTCAATGATAAGCTTGAGAATATCCTCCTTTTATTGCTCACTTTCTACCATAGCTTTGGTCAAAGGATCTTCTGTTGAAGGCAACTTCAACTATTTCTTCAATGCATTTGTTATCACTTAGAACTAAAAGTTTGATACATATAATTACATGCCCTAGTTTGATGACAAAGGTCTATGTTAAAGTTGGTTTCATTTTTATTTGTCTCAATTAGGATTGGGAGTTTTAAAGGTTTTTTAACTTAGATCATACTCCACTCCTTTTGGTTTTCCTCCGCTCATCATTATTCCATAAGACATGTCTTGTCCTATCCGAGTCACCGTGCCTTTTAGTGATTTCGCAGCGCAATGTCATTTGCCCATTTCGCAACGCAATCATGGTCTAATATTTTCGCAGCATGTCATGATCAAGCAGTTTCACAGCGCATCATTAAAAAATATAACTAACAGCGCTGCAAAATCATGGATTCGTGCATTTCGCAGCGAATCTTTCCCGAAATGTCAAGTCCGTAGGTGAGTCAGCATTTGTGTCCACTCATGTCAATTTGAGTACCTCTTGAATCATGTTTGAACGTTCATTTGCCGCTACTCCACCAATAGATTTTTGATATGCACAGAAATATCATTCCCAAGAGATTTTACCATGCATAGTCCTTAAATATGGTCGTGAGTGTTGCATGAGTGACCAGTCATGTTTCAATTTGAATTTCAAGCGAGGCTGTTCAAGCAAGCCTGATTACAAGCGAGGCTGAATAAAAAAGAGGAGCTGTATCACCATCTCGACTGGAGGTGTTAGAATTTGGCTGTGAAGATCTCAAAGTGAAAATGGAGAGAAAGGAGCACAGATCCAGCAAATGTCAGAGGAATGAACCTGAAGGCCTGGACATAACGTTGAGAGATGAAGGCGTGAAGAAAGCGTTCAAAGATGTCGGGTGCTGGAGATTTTGTAAAAAGCTACAAGGAGGGCATGCATAGGTAACTAAGGAATATGCTCTAAATTTCACTGGTTTGAACTCAAAGGTAGCCATGTTAGAGATAGCGGTTTCTCCAGAAGCAATACCTGTTGTAACCGAGATCCCAAGAGGACGGGAAGAATGGTTCAAAATTTTTAAATTTGATAGGAATCCTTGTAAGGAGTTCTTAAAAGAGGCATACGTAAATGAATACTTCACAAAAGCAGTGCCCAAGTATTATGTCAAGGAACATTATGCTCTTCTTCTCACCTGCATACAAGAAGTATTTGACCTGTGAAGGAAGGTACAATAAGGTTTATCCTTACCATTTTAAACTGCTCTTGCATTTTACCGGGAAAGTCTCCATAGACATTATGTTTTATTTATTTCGCAATTTAAGTAAGATGTGTGATAAGGTGCAGCTGAGGAAAGAGGACTGTGAAACCTCTTTATTTCATCATGGTCTGATTAAGTTGCTAGTTTTAGATGGCCTCCAAAAGATAGGCAGAGACTGGAATTCTTTTATCTTCATGGCTGGATTCCAAAGTAAGACTGGTCTTACTCCACAACCA
Organism: Pinus taeda; assembly: GCA_000404065.3. Taxonomy (NCBI): domain Eukaryota; kingdom Viridiplantae; phylum Streptophyta; class Pinopsida; order Pinales; family Pinaceae; genus Pinus; species Pinus taeda. Next base: position 27,424 of record APFE031193346.1, on the reverse strand, counting down.
GCCAGAGACTTTACCATAGTTGAGCTTCAAAGGGAAGTAAGAGCTAAAAAAAAAACCAAGCCACAGCTACCAAAACCAGTAAAGCCACTAATCATTCAGGAACAACCTCAGCAATCAACAAAGCAAAAGACTCAGGGTAAGAAGATTGTACCTGAAGCAAGCAAATCTGAAGCAGCCTCAAGGGTAAGGACAAGAAGCCAAATTAATAAAGAAAAAGGTAAATCTATAGCTGTTGAAGAGAGCCCTGTGTCTAAGGCAAGCCTGAATGATTTATTACAGGCTATTGAATTAGAGCAGTCCAAACCAATTCAGATTGATTTGACACAGTCACCACAGGAAAGTGTTAAGAAAACCAAGGCCTCAAAAAGGCTTAAGTTTGATGAGCCAACCCAGGAATTTATTTTTAAACCTAGAAGATCTATGACCAGAAAATTCTAGCAGGTACAGGAAGCACTACCCAGAACAGAGGAAGCAGGGGAAGGGACACGACCCCGGCAAAAAAGCAGCACAAATAAAGCAGCCATCACATCTCAAGGAGATTATGTGGCAGCCATGAAAATCCAAATAGAAGCAGCTGAAGAAGAGATTAACCAACTGAAGAAAGCTGCTAGAGACCTGAAGGCAGAGCTAAGCCGGTTACCTAATAAATGAATTCACTTTTCAGGAAAGGTTTTGTTCCTAATTTTTTGTTAATTTTGCTTAATCTTAGTGTTTTGAAGATATTTAAATCCCTGCTACACATATGAAACATCAAAGTGAGTTTTTGGCAATCGATGATTGGGTGATATAAGTTCTCGGGTCAAAAAGCAAGTTGTTTTAAATAAAACAGCAGTTTCGTAGCGCGCTATGAAACTGCTGTAGATGATGATTTTTAACACAAACAAACAGTTTGATATTATGAGCGGGATTTTTTGAAAAAGAGACACCTGTCCATCACTACAGCCTACAGCATATCTAAAACGTGGCAACGTTCCATACCTTGGGTTATTAAAGGCTCAGAAAAGTGTTGTTACATGTTCGAGCAAATTGTGGAAAACAGAAGCCGAGAAGCAGGGGACATCTCCTAATACCATGGGGCAGATAGGGATTCAGCGTTCAAAGGCCAATATGGCGTATTTAATATCCAGCTCAGCCAAATCTAAAGAGGACCAGGTGTCAAAGAACGAGGAGTAGCCACTATGGCATGGAAAGAGAGTTAGAGTCCTAGTTAATTTAGAACTTTTTAAAAGTTCCAGTCAGCACTTTATTTGTATTTAATAGTCAGTTAAATAGCTGATAGGTGTCATTAGAGATAAGGATCAAGTTATTAAATTCCCCTCATGCTGGAGGAGGAAGCTCGAATTAGTTAGAATAAGGATGCTATATATAGCTGAAACAGCAATGTAATGAGGGTTGGAAATTTGATAACAGAAGTACTGTTTTAGCTTATGTAAAGACCATTTTCAGTAATATAAATCATCTACTTTTCTTCTCAGGATTCATGAAGGATTTGTCATGTTTAGGATGTGTGTTTTGTTCTTTCCTTAATGTCTTTTACAGTTGCATGGATGCATAATCACTCAGAATTCACTGATTGTGCTCTGACTTCCTGTATGCATGTGTGAACTGTGGTTTTATGTAAGTTGGATTCTGAACATTTAAATGCTAAGTGCCCTGACTTATATGTAAAGGTAGTGTCATTGTTTGCTGAAGTATGATTGACTCCATAGGCCCAATGGAAACTTGTGTAATATTTATCCAGCCTTTATATTTCTCCATGTTGTTACATCACAAGAGTTAGCCATCTTATCATTAATCAAAATCAATAACCCTTTTGAGAGAGCCCTCTCAGGCTAAGGAGGGTAAGCCTTAGTCAAAAGCTTGGTTTGAAATAGTTACTTAGAGTCAACCTGACCAGCAACCTATCAGGCTTGATTTTGAGATAACAACAGTAATGTCTGCATCTTTCTTCTTAAGAAGTAGTTCTACAACTTTTACATCCTGGGGATCATATCCCACTTTAACCACAAAATCCTCTAGTGATTTTATTCTATTGTATTTAGCTATAGAGGAGATATTTTCTAACTTAAGTTGGGACTGAACATTTGATAGAGCGGTCTTGAGTTTAGAAAGATACATGGCTGTAGTTGTCATAGTAGAAAACAACATCTCACCAGTTTGTGTGTGCATGTCCATCTGGTCAATTAGATGGATTTGAATGGTGTCAAATGAAAACACAGTCTTCTTGTAATCAAATGGTGATTTAGGGAATGCAATCTAGGCTTGTAATGAAGCCATTTTCATTCTTCCCTTCTCACTATCAAAAGAAGAAAGGAGCTGATGTTGGGAGGTGGAAGTTTTCTTCCAGAACTGCCTGTACACATTAGACTTTAAAGTCTCATTTTTATGCTTAATTTCTAGGAACTTTGAAAATATGTTTTGGTCATCTGAGGTGTTGGTTCCTGTTGAATGAATAATTTCTAGAGGCTCTCTATAAGTTGAAGTTGTAGGAGGAGTAGTTGAAGCACTAATTGTGAGAGGAGTGGTTGAAGTACAAACTCCTACTGATGTAGACACTTCTGGATCTCCAAGATCAATAATCACTGGTGGAATATCTTCTGCTGATGTGATCAAGCTAACTTTAGGCTTCTTTTGCTGAAAAATAAATCCTTTCAGCACATCCTTAGTGGATGGAGTCAGGTCAGTGGGAGTAGACGCAACTTTCTCATCTACTTCTTGAAGAGTCCCATCAATCGATATTTCTTGATTCATAAACTTTTCAATTTCTGGCCTTGGAGTATGGTTATAAGGAGTCATCTTGAAACTAACCCTTAAAGCAGAAATTATGCCAAAAGGATCATAGGACGAGGTGAAACTAGGATTGAAATTCATCTTTTTCAATAATGCATCTGCCTCAATACCAATTGATCTGGTGTTGCAAATAAATGACCCAGTCTAAGCTTTAAGCTTGAACTGAGACTTCCTTTTACCTGAAACAAAATGTAGCTCATCCATGTGAATCATCTACCTGATATATCCTAGAGAAAATATTCTCAAAGGAACATATTTATGCAGCTTGTATGATGCAAGCTCACATCCATATATTCTTATCTCATTGTAGTTCTGGTATAAATACCAGTCATCGATTTTTCTTTGTTCACTTAAATGTAGGATTCCTTTAATTCATTCCCAATCTTGGGCTATGTTTGATTGTTAAGTAACTGTACCACTCGATGTATGAATGCATCTACAAATTCTGTAAATGATGAGGAGGTATAAGTTGCCTTGACCATTTATGTCCAGTGAATCACTAATTGATTCACTCCTTGTTCATTCTGCTTGCTGAGTTTGATTGGTAACAGATCACCCTATTGAAAAAGAAGCATGTGGACAATTATAGAGTTGTAATTGAACATTCCCTGCACAATGAAGTTCATGAATTGTTCATGCATATTCTCAGACAAGAGTTGGCTATAATTATACATGAATGTTGGTTGTTGGTATTTATTGAAAATGGATAAGAAACCAAGGATTACCTCATCAACGGACTAGTCCTCAGGGTATCCTAATAGATAGGAAAGTAAGGAAATGCAATGTCTAGAGGCTTTATGAAACATGGCAGATGAATAAAGTGGATTTATTTTGGGCAATTCTGCATCCTCAAGTAAAAAGATTTTGAATATTTGGGCTCTTTGTGGGAAAGTTAACTTATGGTATAGATCCATAAGTGTTGCTGGTGAAAACTAAGTCAAGGAGTCAATTTGAGGAACTAAGAGCATTTCATTTATGGTTTGAGCAGAGATAGATATCAGAATGTCTCCTTTTTTATCCATGACTACCCTTTTCACAAGGTCATACTTGGCTTGACACTAGGTAACAACATCATGGAATTCGTGTGTATTTGGGAAACTATAGAAAGGTAATAGGGATACCCAAAACCTAATCGGATCTTGGTGGTCGAGATAGTTTTGTTCAAGCCACAAGTGTATTTCATAAAAATCAAACTCACACATGGCCTTTGCAACTTTGAATAGTGAATCGACAATTGGGATATGGTCAAGGTCAAGCTGGGTCTAGATGACAATACTTTCCTCTATGGTTTGCTTCTTGGATTTTGCTTTTGGGGCCATGGTGGTAAACAGGAAGAAAAATGGTTATAAGTGATAGACAGAGTAGAAGACCAGAAGTTCTGCAACACTGTAAACCTACAAACAATTGAAAATGATCAGAAGAAAGTGAGAAAGAGGCTGGTTTCATTTTATTTATAAGATGCGGGAAGGGGTAACGGTTTTGTTAATAATTGTAGCAACTTTAAATAGCAAGGGAGGGGGACTGCATTGGATGGATACAACGGGTATGATGAATGGGGGGATAAGTGTGTAAGGAGGTAATGGATGGGAGGAAGCAATGGATAGGTGGGGTGTCAGCTCAGGATTAGTGGAGAGATAACGGCTTTTGCGGGGTGAAAGAGCCATTGGCAGAGAAAACCACAAGTGGTTTGCGGGGGGGGGTAGGGAGTTGTTTGTGGTTTTGTGCTGGGGGTGCAGAGTGATGTGGGGGAACATGTAAGGTCGGGGAGTCCGCCATGGAAACTGCTTTTTCGGACCCCCCCCCCCTTTTGTGTTAACGTGAAACAGTGGAGGGGGGTACGAAATCTCTCCTCGTCATTGATCTGGGCGGGGAGTGGATCAACCGTCAGAGCATGCATCCTTTTTACGAAAGATGACAAGACTGTTTTGTCATTTATTGATTTGGGTCAAATCAAACTTGTGTGTTATAATATAATTGAAATGCCATAGTTTATAACAAATAATTAATCATATATTAACACGATTTGACATTTTTCTAATGTGGCGTATTTGGACTAGCAGCCTTTGCATTTTTTTTTATGAAAATGAAGCCTTTTCTTTCTTTTTGCTTCCCTAACATTTTATTTTTCCTTTTCCTTCTTTATCTAGGGCAGCTAAATCCTATCATTTTATTGATATGGATGCCTATAAAATATCAAATTGTCCTAACATTTTAATTTTTTTCTTTCTTTTGCATCCATATCGTAACTTAACATTTTAAAATTATTTTTGACTAATATACTAGCTTATCAAAAGAAAATTATATTACAACAGGTGTCAACTTCTAGCTCTAAGAAGGCTGAGATAAACTACTATGAGTCCTCTTCCAAAGTTTTAGAATATTCAAAAGAACGTTTCCTATTGTTTACCTCACTTTCCTTAAGAGTCAAATCTAAAGATGTTTTTGTCAGTTTACCTCCTTTCACATTCCATACCTTCCCATAAGTTGAAGAGGTCAAAGATATCCTTATTACTAGTTTGACTCAGAGCACTAGTAACATTTTGTCTCAACTCTAGATAGCCACAATCCATACAGCTCCTCAACTAGGCCCTGTGGTGAATCTTCTATCACTTCCATTCCAAAACATGGTTGTCCCTGGTTTCCTACTTAATAAAAACGCTCCACTCAACTTGCAATAACCCCTAAATAGGATGCCACAGGATTAGCTTAAACTCCTGCCAAGGTTCACTAGAGAGGATGACATCCCAGCCCAAAATCATATAGAAACCTTCTATGCATTTTCTGAGAGTTTGAATGTAGAACATCTGGATGTAGTACTAAGACTCTTTGTTCAGTATTTGGATGGAGAGGCCATGAAATGGTTCAAGATTCTACTAAATGCTTCAATTAATACATGGGAGGAGATGGAGAACTCTTGCATGCAAAAATGGCGAAGGAAAAGGGATCATGGGTATATTATTACAAAATTCAATGCAATGAAGAAAAAACATAACGAAGATGTCTCAAAATTTGTAAAGAGGTTTAGTAAATTATATAGTAGTATTCTTACTGAAATTAAACCTCCACGGGCTACTTCCAAAGTGGTTTTTGTCAAATCCTTTGAACCGGAGTTTGGGTTTACCCTTAGGGAAAGAAAGTATCGTACTCTAGATCAAATCCAAATAGATTCCTTGGAAGTTAAAGAAAATTTCACCTCCACTAGAAAATGGAAAGGGAAGCTTGAGTATGGTGATAGGAGGAGGGCAAAGGAAGAAGCCCACTCTTCAGGCCAAGTAAAGGAAACCCAAGAAAAGAAATTAGACGAGATTAACAAGATGATAAGGAATTTGTCTAACAAACTCATAAAACTATAGTTGGAAAAAAAACCCCCCTCGAAAAAATCAACCAACTCCTAACAAAAATTTTAACCCTTAATATAGGAAGTTGCACTTGCAACTCTTTCAAAGGGATAGAAATGATCAAAAGGATCATATTCATTCTCCTTTGTATTTAGAAGATTATCCTAACGATAATGTTGAAGAAACTATAGAGGTTCAAGAAAACTAGTTTTATTCTCTTTCTGGGGGAGAAAATGAAATAGAAGCACATCAAGAAGAAGGGGATGATTTGGATGCCCCATTGGATGATGATAAGATATATAATTATTGTAAACAATTTTCTGATTTTATGCAGGCCCACTTACATAAGAAATATGATCTCAAGTCATCTAGGAAAAGGTCCAGGGTGTAATATCATAATGAAGAAATTCTTCACCCAAGTCCCCCTAAGCTAGCAGATAAAGGGAAGAAACCACTCAAATATGTCCCACCAACTAAAAAAGAATCCTCCAATCCCATTCACAATGATTCTAAAGCTTCCAAAACAGAGAAATTTCCACCACAAATAAATCCAATATATAATGAGGGCAAATAACCTTTTGAGTTTGTTAAAATTGATAGGAATCACTATGTCTTCGGTCTTCAATAAAAGCTAGAGAAATTCAAGATAGTTGTCCCTTTTACCAAATTATTGAAACAAACAAGTTATAAATCCCAAGTGTCTCGGTTTATGAGCTCACCCACCATTACCCTCCTTCATGATAGACTTAACCTACAATAATAAATACCCATGGTTTTATTTGGACCACATGTGGAGGAGTAGGACCCTTCCACTCCTCCATTCTATGTCACATTGGTGATCCATGATCTGCTACTACATAATTGTATGCTTGACTTTAGAGCATCTCATAACTTAATGCCACTATCTGTGATGGAATAGTTGGGAATAAAAATAACAAAACCATACAAATATCTCTATTCCTTTGATTCCAAAAGAGTTAAGTGTTTAGGAATGATTAAGGATCTAGTGGTTAATTTGGCTCAAATCCTAGGAAAAAGAGTTGTTTTGGATATTGTAGTTGTTGACGTCCCTGCAAAATTTGGTATGCTTTTGTCCAGGTCATGGGAAATGAAAGTTTGGGGGTCCATTAAACTGAATCTAACATATGATAACATTCCATTGTTTGGTGGAGAGGAGCATCAATTATACAGGGAATCCATATTTGTGAAGATAGTTACAAAAGAAAACTATTCAAACAATGCTCTTGTGTATGCTAGGGAGAAATATTTTTCTTGTCTATTATTAGAAGAAGAGGATCAAATCATGGGAGATACATAGGTGGAATTTCCTACCCTTTTAGGTATAAAACTACTTGGGCATGGCCAGGTATGGAAATTATACTTTGATGGTGCTTATTTAAGGGAAGGAAATGGAGAAGGCATGTCGTTGGTATCCCCAAAAGGTAATTTTATTCCTTTTTCTTTCAAACTGGAATTTGAAGCCACGAACAATGTAGATAAATATGAAGCGTTACTGTTGGGGCTACAAGATGCCAAAAACCTTAACATTGGTTGCTTTGCTATGTATGGGGACTCATAATTGGTGTGAATCAAGTAAAAAATAAATGTAAAAGCAAAAATCCAATATTGAAGTCTTAGAGGACCGAATTATGGGATTTAGTGGAAAAATGTTCCTAACTTTCAAAATTCAGTTCTTTCCCACAGAGAGCAATAAGATGGTTGAATCTTTAGCAATTGTTGCTAGTAATTTCCAACCCCCTCAAAACCCATTGATTAGATATGAATTTGAGATCAGGTATAGGCCTTCAGTACCCAATAATGTGAATTACTCATGGGTGTTTGATGACAAAGAATAAATCAAATGCTTTATGGAGATTGTTGTGGAATTATCAAACTCGGTGATTGATCAGGAGGATGAGAATATAATAAATGAACAACAAGCTGGCTGGGAGGAATATAATATTGGTCACAAAACCTTGCAACTAAATGGAAATACCATCCCCATTGGGTTGGTTCCATAGGAAATTTTGTTTAACTCAAATGATGTGACTGCTAAGCCAATCAAACAAGAGCTTGAGGAAGATTGTAATGTTGGCACAGAGGAATATCCTAAATTCATCAAGTTAGCTAAAGGAGTCGAAAAACAATACAAAAAAAATGTATCTTGACCTTTTTAAGGTGTATATGGATGTGTTTTCTTAGCCATAAGATGATTTGAAGACTTTTGACCCTAACATCATACAACATAGTATTCCTTTAAAAACTGGCGTGAAGTCATACAAGTAGAAGCTCAAGAAAGTTAATTAAAAAGGAAGTGAAGAAATTGTTATAGGCTAACATTATTGTACCCTTGAGGTATTCAGATTAGGCTACAAATTTAGTCCATGTCAAGAAGGAAAATGGGGAAATAAGGTTATGTGTAGATTTCAGAATTTTGAATAAGGCCTCACTGAAAGATAATTACGCTTTACCTAAAATGGATTATATCCTGTAGAAAGTAGTAGGTTCTAATTGAATGTCCATGATGGATGATTTCTCTAGATACAATCAGGTCATTGTACACCCCAACAATAAGAAGAAAACAAATTTTACTACACCTTGAGGAACGTTTATGTATGCTAGGATTCCTTTTGGCCTCATAAATGCTCAAGCTACTTTATAAAGGGCAATGGATATAGAATTCATTGGAGAATGAGATAAATTCATGGTTATTTACCTAGATGACATAACTGTTTTCTCGAAATCAGATGAAGAACACCTCGAACACTTGCAACTCACTCTTGCAAAATGCAGAGGTATGGTCTTTTCTTAAAGCCCAAGAAATCACAATTTTCTTTAAGCGAAGGGAAGCTATTGGGCCACATTATGGCAAGGGAAGGAGTGAAGATTGATATAAAAAGGGTGGAGGCTATTAGAATTATTCCATTACTAAGGAATATGAAAGAAATTGAGGTTTTCTTAGGCATAATAAATTTTCTAAGAAGATTTATGAAAAATTGTGCTGAAATTGTCAAAGAAATCATAGAAATGTTAAATAAGGATAGGGAGGTCAAGTGGACTATTGAAGCTCGAGAGTCATTCTCCAGAATAAAAAAGGATTTTTTAAAAGCCCCATTTTTAGCTAGCTTAGATTATCAGATTTCATTCCTCATTTTCTCCTTTTCCTATCGTAACACGGTGGCAGTTATTTTACTGTAGAAAAATAGTGAAGGACGGGAGCTTCCAATTTCGTTTTTTAGCCTGGTGTTGCGAGATGCAGAGTTGAAATATAATATTTTAAAAAAATAGGCCTATTCCTTGGTAAAATCACTAAAGGCCTTTCGAATTTATGTCCTGCAGTCATATATAATAGCTTATGCTCCTAAAGTTGTTGTGAAATATATTCTCATGCAAGGTGATAGTGAAGGAAAGAGAGGCAAGTGGATTTCCAATATTCAAGAATATGATATGGATATCAAACCCACCAAGTTGATCAAGGGGTAGGGATTAGCTAAAATATTCCATAGGGGTAAATGACATGCCTTTGGCATAACCTATTGGAAAATAAGGAAGGAGAAAGTAAAGGAGAAAAGGAGCAGAGAAATATTGAAACCTCAACATAGAAAATCCAGATGAAGTACCTCATCTCACATTGCTATAAATATATTGTCCATTATTTAATTTTTTTGAAGTGCCCATTGAATTTTGAGAAAGTTAAATATAGGGCCTTTAGGCTACAAACCCAGAATTTTGTTATCTCAAATGGCCATCTGTACTAGAAGGACCCAATGGGGATTTTACTATTATGTCTAGTAGAAGAGGAGATTCCCAAGGTGATTGATGAATTCAACAATTGTGTTTGTGGGGAACATTACAGCTAGAGAGCCACAACCCTTAAAATTCTCAAAGTTGGTTTCTGTTGGCCCAGGTTATTTGATGAGGTTCATACATATGTTAGGGCTTGTGAAAGTTATCAGATTTTTGCAGAAAAAATAGAGGTTGGAACCCCTCCCTTTGTGATCAGGGGCTCATGTCCCAAGTGTTGTAAAATGCTCAAAATTTAAGGTGCTCAAAATTGTCTTGAACCTAAATGACCGGATAGAGCTCGTCCTCTCGATTCTGGTGCCGCAAATGGTTCGAAAAACGGTCGCCGTATGTGAAAGTTACGTCAAAAACAAAATCGCCCAATAACCCTTAAATTTTGAATTTTCAAAAAAATTAAAAAAAAAAATATTCCACGGAATATTCCACTAGGCAGGCCATTCAGAAGCTGCCACGTGGCAAGCCCGGAGGCCGCCACGTGGCTCAGGTGACGTCAACACATATATGGGCGCATTTGTAAAATTTATTTGGCCTCAGCAAGTTTGGAACCCGTGACCTCAATTACAAGAACCCTCCGCCTTACCGTTGGGCCACAATGGCGGCCATTGAAAAGTCATCAGAACATTGTGTAATTAAGGTTTAAAAATGTTGGCGGGTGGGAATAAAAGGGGCCAGCCCCTAAGGGCCAGCCCCGCCTCCATATAACCTTCGCCCAGGAACCAAGCCTTATCCCTAAACTCGCAGAGCTAACCAACAGTTATATTAATTAACTGCAGTTAAGTTGGCGGGATTGTTGGCGGTGGCGCCAAATTTGGCGGAGCTAACTCGTCCCAACTACAGTTAGCTGGAGTTATTTTAGGCTAAATTGGAGGGAATCATTAAATGGCCATAACTTTAGCTAGGAAAGGCGGTTTTGGACGAATTTTTTTTATTTTGGGTATTTTGGACGTTCTGAAGCCATTGGCACAGGTCTTTTCAACCATCAGAGGTCATTTGCATAGGTTTTGGAGCCGTGGAAGTTCTAGGAGCCACCAGGGCCCAGTATTGAGAGAACTGTATCGGGTTGTAAGTATCCATTGGAGGTGAACCAACAGTCAATCATGAAGAATTCATGTGTTCTGAATCCGTTTTTACAGTCTATTTCACCTGTAGAGACTTCTATTCAGCTGTAAATTCATTTTGATCATTTAATTAAAACGAGGACAGGCCCATTTGGGACCCTTGGACCCAGCAGACGTAGCACAGGAGGGGTGAACTGCTTCATCAATTTCTTTTGCATCTGTGGTTGATTTATTTTGCAAAACAAATTCGTTTTAATGTGTTAAACAGTAAAAGGAAATAATTCTGCTATGCTTGAATGGTTCATGAACAGCTAAAAATTTCATTTGTTTCTTTACTGCAAGACATGGGAATCTTTTAAACATGTTTACTACTGAATTGAATACCTTGCAAACCTTTTTCAAGTATTTTCAAATTCAGATCACTTTGATCCATGTCTTTGTAGAGGACCCCTTCATATAATCGGGGCTAGAATTCATTTGAGAAATACACCCACCATCTAGTGGTAAACACAAATAGAACTTACAACCACAAATTATTTCACCAAATGGGTGGAGATCATCCCAACCTAGAATGCAACTGATGCAATGGTCATCAAGTTTATGGAGGAGAATATCCTTGCTAGATTTGGTTGTCTAAGGAATTATCATTAACAACGCTAAGGTATTAAGTCTCCCAAGTTTATTAGTTTCTATCAAAATCACAATATCATCGTGGGACACTCCACCACTTACTGCCCGTAAGGAAATGGACTAGTTGAATCTTCAAACAAAACTCTGGTGAGAATTCTTAAAAAGACCATAGTAGATTATCAGAAAATTTGGGACTCATATCTGAAATTCTCATTATGGGCCCCTACTAAGAAATCAACTGGGATGTCTCCTTTTCAGTTGGTATATGGAAAAGTTGCATTTTTTCTTGTTCAATTAGCTATGCCAGTTGCCAAAATTCTACAAGATGTTGAAGAGGAGATTATTTCTCTGATTAGGAGTGAAGAGGAGATTATTTCTCTGATTAGGAGTATAAATCAGTTGGTAGAGCTGCGAGAAAATAGAGAGAAAGTAACTTAGAATATAATCACATGTCTGAAAAATATAAGGGCTCTCTTTGACAAAAAGGCAAGGGATAGATCATTACTGCTAGGAGATTTGGTGTGTAGATGGGATGTCAAGAGAGAGGACAAGGGAAAGCATGGGAAATTTGACCCCTGGTGATTTGGACCTTTCAAGATATCTAAAGCAAAAGGAAAAAACACCTTCTTTCTAGAAAACTTGGATGGTGAGGTGCTTCAACTGCCTATGAATGGGCAGTTTCTCAAGCTCTATTTCAACATTAAAGAGGTCCATTTTCATCCCTTGTATCTACCAGTGAGCCATTTTCCATACTAGATATGTTTTATGTTTGTATTACTTATTTTTTACTTTATATGTACCTGAATAAATTGACTCCATTTCCCAATATATAGAGGCACTAATCTGCAGGTTCTCAATGCATTTCTTGTAATGCATTGTCCCCAGTTGGAGCCGATGTTTTTCTTTATCATACCTTTTGTATTTTCGGTGAATTTCCCTATGTTTCACCCTAGTGCATAGAATGGCAGATGAAACCTATGTTGATGGAAGGGATAGAATTTGGCTCTAGCATCACAATAAACACCATCAGGAAAAAGAAAGTATCTGAAAAGTGTTTCCCTTGGTGGGAACAACAAATCAAAGTGACCGATATTAGTGGAAAGTGAGACCCATGTTTAAAGGTCGACCAAGTGTCAGGTGGATCGACATTCACCGCAACCTAACCAAACCGTGGAGGCATTGCAGGGGGGTGGGGGGGGACTAGTGTGACCGATACGTCAGCACCACTACCCAGAGTCGAAAAGTCAACAAGCAAATAAACGGCCCAAATTAACTCCTAGGGGTCTTGGCTTGATCCCACCTCCCACTCATCCACTCGCTAGAAAAGAGGTGGTGACCACACTCACCATGCATTATGCCAAGGTGCAGAGAACACCAACAAGCGAGAACGTAGGTAAAATGGTAAAGACACCCCTTCATGTGTCAACCTGTCACCCTCCCAATCACTTTCTACCACATGTCACTCCCTCATGACCCTACCTGACGTCAAGTTACTATTTCTTTTTCCTATAAAGTCCCAACCCATTAGCTATTTTAATTCAAAATCTTACTTGCTGCAACTGAGTCCTCCCGTCATTCTATTGGTCTACAACATCATTTGCTTGTCATACAATTCCAGAGCTCCACCAACGTTGTTCGTCTGGATTTCACCTGGTCAACTAGGTAATCGCGAGCCTTCTACCCAAAAAAATTTCCTCGTGCTCAAAATGAATAAATCGGCCGCTAAAACCCCCAAAGCATGGGAAGCCAAACCATCATACAACATTGAGTTGTCCATGGACATAGAATCACAAGTCATTGACCCAATATGCCTCTACCACATGTCGAACCTCTGGTTCTACATGTATGACAGTTATGTCAAGGGAGAGGACCCTTTTAGAGTAATGGAATTAAGGTTATGCTACCAAGTTGCACCATCTATCTATCACTTTCTAGAGTTTATTTCATGGCTTGCCGCATCTTATGTCGAGGACAAATTTTGTTTTATATCATCCACTGGAGTAAAAATCCTAAAGACTCCAGAGTTTATTTGAAAGGCTCTGGTATACCCAGTTTCTCCTTAGCCAACAAAATTTACTTAAATAACCCTCTTTTACAATTATAACACCCTCCCAGCTAGGGAACAATAGGCTTTATTATAGATGATTTTGGCGCCAGGCCACCAATCCTTACCTGTTGCTGATATTTTTCCAGTACCCACATTATAAAGGCAGTGCAACCCATCATCGTTGTAATTTCCTTGTTGTTTGGGGAGGATGATTCCAATATTGTCACCAAAGCCACCATAGGGTTTCTAAGAACGATGGTGCAACCATACCATCGTTTTGATATACCTTCTTTCCTAACTAAATCCATCAAATTTTAGCTACACCATTTTTCTATCACTTCATTTTCCATATATTACCCGATAATGTTTTATTTGTTCCTATATACCCATGTAGATGAATTTGAATACCTAGGTCTCAACTTCATGGATTCACACAAACAACAAAATTTTGTTTTTTATTTGGATGTTGTTGTCAGGATGAAACCCAATAATGAGGGTTATTCTCAATTCGTATCCATGTATATGGCTACTACATACAAAATCATCCACAATGTCTCCCCCCCAAGGACTATGCCTTAACGGAAAGAAATCCTCTAGCTTAGTAAGGACATTGGGGTGGGTGATTGGTACTTGTTCGAGGAATATACTTAAATTAGATTTTATGGGTGTGAGCTCCCTCCCTATCGTTTACCTACTTTTATGCCAATGAGAATATTTTCCTTAAAATTCATCAAATAGAACCTACAAGTGGATTAGATCCACTTTGTCGATTAGATTATTTACCTGCTTTTATGCCAATGAGAATATTTTCCTTAGAATTAATCAAATAGAGCCTACATGTGGATTACATCCAATTTGTTCCTACTAAGAAAGGATATATGTTTAAATTGGGCAAGCCAATAGGGCCCTTTGTTCTAAACACTAGGCAAGCTCTTTAGGCCGCTGAAAATATGTTAAAAGAACTGAATTTTGAAATGGGGGATATTTGGCATTATGACCTCCATGATATCATATTAAAGAGAAGGAAAGGTATTAATGCCTCAGCCTATGATCATGAACCCAGGCCAGAAGTTGAGTGGAAAGTTAATTTTGGTTATTGGCTTATTAATACAAAAATGTAGATTGAGACTCCAGTAGCAAAGGACAAGGCATAGAACAGAAATTTCGATGAGGTCAGGGATGTGGAAATGGAAGATGTTCACTCTAGCAAAAGGGCCAAAACCCAAGAAGCAGTGGATGAAGAGATTGAAACTAGGTTGACTGAGACTAAACTAGACCAACCAGGCTTCAAGGTGACTTTAGAAGACCCACTTCAAGCTTTTGCATCTTCATCTACATAGGTAGCCATTATGAGTTCTACTGGGAGATGAACAATGCTACAATATAGTTGGACAATGGGGAAGGCGATAGAAGAAAGTAACAAGAAGGTCAGAGAAGAGATGCAACAATAACTAACATCACATTTTTCCCCTATCAAACCATACTCCTAGCTGCTATGGACCTGGAGAGGAACCAAATGAATTTTTCACTACATCACCCTTCGACACAGTCCCTCCCATCAGGTTCCTAGTTTAGGACTATGGACGTATCTCTAGACCTAACAAGTGTTCATTTGCTCGAAAAAATCAATTTTCATAGGCAGGTGGGAGAGATGTTATATAGTGAATTAAGCAGGAATGTTATGACCATCAACAAAGCTGAAAAGATGTTGGAGAAGGCTGCAACAAATCTAAAGCAAGATAAATTTAACTCCAAATATCTACATTTACAAAATGAGAGCCTCAAAGAACTAATTATAAAGCTAGGAGTGAACCTAGAAGACAAAGCTATTGTAGAAACTCTTATCTAGAGTTCACAGGCTAAGATCCAAGAACTAAGGCATGAGTTGAAGATGCTTTCTAGTGAACATGTGCAGTCAAGAGAACTAGCACAGGTGGAGGAAGGAAAAGAGATCCTATCCAAGGAGTTGATACACCATCTAAACGAAGTGGTGGCCCTCAAGCAATAGGTAGCAAAGCTCCAATAAAAAAATGACTCTCATATGTGTGCAGTGTTTGTGCCAAAGAATCCTCAAAATTGGACGAAGAAGATCACTTAGACCCTCATCAAGATACAACTCTCAGAAGGAGAAATCAAGAAATTACATATCGATTTAGATAATTCCAAGCATGCCCTTGAACAAAAGGAGAAATGACTAGAGACTTCCAAGACAAATGCAAAATTAATCAATAAAAATCTACTAGAAGCAAACCAAGAAATCACTGAACTAAAAGACAAGTTGGAAAGTAACATGTCCCTCCTCCAAGCCACACAACTGATATGGGATGAAATAATAACAAAGGTGAAGAATAAATAGGAGTATCTAAACCTGATGGCATAACAAAAAGTTGCAATCAAGGACTATGAGTTCTTTATCCTATCTACCAAGGAGGAGGATGAAAAGAATGTTGAGACAACTAAGAGATTCATTTAGTATGTCAATGAAAAATGACTTAGTAAGTTGAGGGCCATAGATGTGGTAGACCGAGTAACTACAATCCTAGAGGTCTCCAAGATGATCCAGAAGGAAGCAGCTAGAGCCAAGTCGGATGAATGTCTGGAAAAGGTTTTAAAGGATGTTGTTGCATTTGACTCAAAATTCGAGGAGAGGATTAGATTTGGATTTTCGAGCTATTGGGACCTCATAGGAGGATTGATCCCATGGGACAAGTACAATCAGATGCTTGTAAAGGCTAAGAGAAAATTTGATTCCTCCCACGAGAAGACCTCCTCCTTAAATGGGAAGGTATTAGTGAGCTATCTAAGGGGATATTTCCAATTTTTATTGCTGGTGACGACCTTGTTTCGCACCAAGCCAAATTATGCAGGGTTCACAGGTCTTAAGATCCATTATCAAAGTTTCTTTTGCTCTCCTCTATTGAGCCCAACACTATGGAAGAAATGTGATCAATTCATGAACCCTCCACAACTCTAAATCATCGACCTAGAAACTCTTCCTCCAGAACCTTGCTCGTTGAGATGAACATTTTTCTGATCATGTGAGTCATGACACTTTTTTGTTTTATGTTTTCGTAAATATTCCATTTCAAGAAATGAACTCAAGTTATTTAGGGTTTATTTAGTACAATTTTGGAAGTTGCACGCTCGCACCATTTTTGTTATGACGAATCATTAGGAGATCAAGAAAGAAAAATTTGTAAGGGGGTACTCGTCTTGAGACCCTAGAAAAAAACTATTTATGATGCATTTTAAAGGGTTCTAAATTTTGGTTTAAAAAGAGGATCTGGAACTGTTAATGGAGAAAGGGAAAACGTATGCTCTATCTGGAGATTAATAAACAATTTTGGTGATTCTGGCTTACATAAGGTTGTAGTACGTATTCTCTTCTGTCTTCATTCCATTTATTTATTTTTTCTTCTTAGATGACATGTAATAGTAGTTGTTGGGTGTATTTTTATGAAATCATGGATTCATCTATGTCTAATGTTGATCTTATATGCCTGTGACTAATAAGATCTAACGTCCTTAATATGCGCTCCATGTAATCTGATATATCATTCAATGTTTCATTTATCTATTTCTTACCAAAGTCTAATGCACTAGATTCTACGCTAAGCCTTATATATTTGATTTCTTTTCGTCATATTCTTCTTTCACGCTTGTACAGTGACCAAAGAATTGTGCTTCTGTAAGTTAGCCTCTAGAGCTTGATATTAATTCTTCTATGAGTTTTATTTGATATCAACTACATCTACCCTCTTGAAAGAGATTTCGAACCAATTCTATTTTAAAAATGTGTTCAATGTTGAATGTAAGTGAACAAATTCAGCAAATCTTACAAACACTTTTAAGATTTCCTAAGCACTGACCTCTCCTCAACCTGATGGTTGTCTCTAGGAGCTACAACACATCACATCATCTTTAAGAGAAAATTTTAAGGTTCGAGTAGTGGAAGATCACATCAAGCATCAACAACAAGTTTTCCAACTCTTTAATGATAACCTCACTCTGGCACAAAATCGAATGAAACAACAGATAGATCAACATCTCAATGAAAGAATTTTTGATGTAGGCGACTGGGTATTTTTACTACTACAACCATACAAGAAAATGTCCCTCAAGCAAGCTAAGAAGGATAATAAATTATCACTCAAGTACTATGGTCCTTACAAGCATGTTGCAAAAGATTGGTACTGTCACATACAAATTGAAGTTGTCTGCATCTTCCCGAGTGCACCCAGTTTTCAATGTTTCATGCTTAAAGAAGGTTATCGGTGACAAGCTCCCAATTCAAATAGTATTTCTAGACCATGATGAAGAATGAAAAATCATATTAGAGCCTGAAGCAGTCAAAGATACAAGAACCCGACAACTATGCAATCGATCAATTGTAGAGTATCTCATTAAGTGGAAGAACTTACCTGCTAAAGATTCCACATGGGAGGATGAGAATTTTATACAAAAGCATCTAGACTACCGAAGCGTTGAGGAGAACACCTTTTTTGAAGGAGAGGGGCATGTAAGGTCTCTATAATACTAGTATATCCCCCTTATTATTATTGTTAGTGTAGCCTCCTATTGTTATTGTTGTGCCCATGCAGCCCCATATTGTTTTGTTGTGCCCCATAGAAATCCACTATTGTTATTGTTGTGCCCTAACATTATTATTGTAATATAGGCTTTGATTATATTGTGACCCTTTAGACTCCTATATATACCAAGGAGGCCTTGTCATTTGTATGATCCGAGAATTGTTCATGTATGTGATGTAAAGGAGGTTCCCCACCCAAAGAGGCTATTTCTTAAGGCGTTGATGTAACTTTTATTCTATTTTATGAGTTGGTTGCATAAAAAATGTAGACCTTAGCTCATCAAGATAAATGGAATGTTCTCTATGTCCTCCACTCTACTTTTGAGAAGATCCTAGAAGATCCCACTTCAAAAAAACCACCATTAAAGATTCCACTAGTAATATCCTCTTTGGGTTCTTGCTTAGTCTTGGATTGTCAAGTCCTCCTATTCATATAGGATTGAATCTTTCACTTTTTTCCCCTTTCCTATTAAGTATATTGTACTACCATTGTAAACATAGTCTCCACCCATCAAGTACCCTTTGTTAATGTTTTTTCTAGGATTAAAATGACCACTTACAATAATAATACATTTTCATACTTCTCATAATAGACTCTCTTTTTCCATCTTTACACCTATTTTATTCATTTCAATTCTCAAGTTTGAGTGAACTTATAATGAATGTCAACTCTAACATATAATGAACTTCCTCTAAATTATTAATATCATAAGGAAAAAAATAATTTAGAAATATTTAATAATTCTATATTACTTCATAAAACCAAAAAAATTTCTGACCAAAAACATTATCATCTACTTAATAAAAAAAATCTTTTAAATAAAATAATTAACAAAATAGCTTACAGTTCTTTAACCATTGCTATTAAACTCATAATATTGTATAACATTAACCCTTAACCCAAAATAAACCTTTAAATCTTCACATATCTTTCAAAAATATTCCTAACACCCTTATCAAAGGCATTACCCAAATATTTATTTCTACCCTACCTCATTGCCCTTAAACTCATAATATTGTATAACATTAACCCTTGACCCAAAAGAAACCTTTAAATCTTCGCATCTCTTTCAAAAATTATTCCTAAGACCCTTATCAAAAGCATTTCCCAAATATTTATATCTAACAGCGTTATCAAAAGCTTTCCCAAATCTTTGATTTTATTATTCAAACAATTAGGTTGATTTCATCAATAGTAATAGAGATATTATTCTCCATTTTATATCCATACAATTAGGTGAAGCACGCAATTTTTTATAATTTTTTTCTCTTTCCTTTTTATAATTTTTCCCTTTTTAAATAAAGGTGTGATACTTCGGATTTTTTTGATTCAAAATCTTTTCCTCTTTTCAAATAAAGATATGATACTTCGGATTTTTTTGATTCAAAGTTTTCTAACCACCAGTGTAATAAAATTATCTTTCCTATGTATCTAATTGCCAAAATTAAAACCATCTGAAATTTTAACCATATGTTGATATATTAATTGTTGTGGTATATATTGAAGGATGTTGATATATTAATTGTTGTGGTATATATTGAAAGATGTTGTGGAGTTGTTTTTAATGTAATTTTTTGGAAATTTTTAGGGTAGGTTTTTCTGGTCTGATTTTTCTAAAATCTGGCAGGAATTTATTGAAATCACAATTTAATTTCTCTAAAATTTGGCAAAAATTTATTGAAATCACATTTTGGTGGGTAATCCCTACACAATCGAAGTATTCAAAGAGTAATCACAATTTTGGTGGGTAACCCCTAAACAATCGAGTATTCTAAGAGTTTTCGAGGGTGTTGAATCCATATATACAGTCAAAAAACCAATTTAAATAATACAAATCAAAATTTCACCTCAAATTTTTCCAAATTTTTCCATCAAATTCCAATCCCTAAACATCCAAAAAATCACATTAAAAACAACTTTTTCTTAGATAACTCATTTTTTTAGTAAGTAAAAATCGATATGGAAAATAGTAGCGGTCACAAAGTTACTTCATTTAATAGTTGGACATTACCTTCGTTGAAAGGGAAACCCCTTCTTCATTCTTCCACTCCTTTTCCCACACCATGAAGCAATTATTATGAAAGGAACCATTCGTACATGTAAATGCCAAGCAAATTAAATGTAAAGATACCATTCCCATATATATTTCTTTTAGTACATCTCTGGATCCTTATGAAAGACAGCCTTATGTGGAAACAATCAGTACGTGATTTTTAACGAAATATAGTTACCAGATATTCGTTCCCACGATTTCAAATCACAGTTTGTAAAGCACAACAGGACAGGCTGGGATGGCCGGCTCGTCTCTTGTAAGGTTTGAATTTCTGGTGTACATTAAGGTTCAGAGAAAGATATTTCATATTAGAAAAAATAAATATTATATTTTTTTCTTATAATTTTATTTTTAATTTTAATCAATTGAGTAATTAAATTAATTAATCAATATTTTTTATAGATTTATTCAAATAAATCAATATATATTTTCCTATAAATTTACCAAGTATTTTATCGGAAGAATAAAAAACAAATTTTTGAGAGATTTTTCAGCCTAAATCATATAAGAATTCATTTGTCTACCTAACGATAAACCACACTAGTTGGTTAGAAACCTGTCGATAAATAAATTCTTATGTGATTTACTCTGAAAAATCTCTCAAAAAGTTAATATAGATCACAGAAGCCTCAATTCTACAATAAAAACAATAAAACTATCTTTAATTCTTCACCAACAATAATATTCTATGAGCAAGGGTGCAACCCAAAAAATGGACTTTCATATTCAGTGACCAATGGTGCAACCCAAAATAAATGGACTTTCATATCAACTTAGTTTACATCCATATATGTACACTGACATCTGTTTCAAACTTATTATATTATACACCCATTTACACGAAGTTTATTGATGATATGGAAGGTGTAATAAATAATTGTACTACTCGCATGTGGCCGAAGTTGATTTAGCCTGAATATTAAAGTTTCATCTAAATATGTACACTGACATTTTGTTCTGAGGTCGCCAAACTTGTTATATTTTTTAACATTAAAAAGGCTTTTTTATGACATTGAAGGAGTAACCAATAATTGTACAAGTAGCATGCGGACGACGTTGAACGATGCAAGGAACGAAGTTTCGTAACTCTTATCACACAAGCTGACACAGATTAACAGAAGCAGTGCTGACACAGATTAAGAGAAGCAGTGTCAAGTTGCATGTAAATTGTAATGTTTTTTTATTTATTATTTTCTTAACTAATATATAAGATAAAATGTTACATTGTGAGTGAAATTGTTTTAATTTAAAAATATAAAAATCAATGATTATGATTTAATATAGTAAATATTATTTTAATAGGAAAATCAATCATGGTGTTGTATTGTTTCAACTATGATCAACCATGTTTATTTTAGGGTTTATAATATTTATATTAGAGTTTATATATTGGGTTTATAATTTGTATTCTTAGGGTTTATTATTTCATTGGGTTTATAATATCAATCTCTTGGGTATATATTATTCATATGGTTTATAATATTAACCTTTGGTTTTAATATAAATCTATTGGGTTTATAATCATGGTCAACCTCATTTCAATATCACATTGTCATAAAAAATTTCTCAATATGAAAATCAAGCATGGTCCTGTTACAAAGATTGTCTATATATTTAAACCTATCATGGTCAACCATGATCCAACTTCGCATTGTGAAAAAAATTGTGTCAATATGAAAATCAATCATGGTCAACCATGATTGTTTTAAGGTTTATAATATTTATCTTAAAATGTTTATACCTAAAGTTTATAATATTGATCCCTTAGGTTTTATATTATTTCATTGGGTTTTTAATATAAATCTATGGAGTTTATAATATCAATCGCTTCAGTTTATAATATCAATCTCTTTAGTTTATTAATCTAAGATTCATATTAGTTAGGTATAATGTTATTTATATATTTTTAATATAAAAATTAATTTAAATATAAATCCTTAACTTTAATTAATTAGTAATATTTTACTAATAAATTATTTAAAAAACAATATTTTATTATTAATTATTTTTATTATAAAATATTATTAATTGACTTATATTCAACCACATTTGCTTAAATATAAATATAATTAAATTAACCTATAAAATTTAAATTAATTAAATTTATTATTTTAATATTTTTACACTCACTTAATATTACTAATTGCTATGAAAATCAAACAAAAAAATCTTTAAAACTAAATTAAATGATTAACGGATAGCTTGCTTCTCTGAAGTGGATGGATTAACATATGCCCATGCTTCTCATTAATGGAATCAACTTAATAAATAAATAAGTTAAGTGGTTGATGAATTTTACTAACCCTAATATCAAGTACTCACCAATATTGGATTAAGCTTCACAAAATCCATTTTAGTTAGTTGTAATTATGCATATTTCCGTTCACAGAAAAATTTCTTGCTATCCAAAATCCTCTTTCTCTTTTCAAGACACTATCGACAATGAACTGTTATCATTTATACTCATAATGTGCTCAATGGATTTTTGTGTCAATTTTTCATATTCTATGTTTTTCTTTTGAGTTGGTAAGGTAGTAATTTAACATTTAGAATGACTTTATTAATTTCCAGAGGATGACAATTGAACTGAAGCATCCTATTTGCAAAGTTTTCTTTGGATTAAATTAGTTGTTCATCTTTGATTATTTCTTGGTAAAGTGACAAAGACTTTGTTAATTTTTGTGTAAATTTTTAAAAAAGTTATGGCAATTAAATTTTCATTATTTAATTTAGATTTTTTTATCCATTCATTATCAAATTAACTAAACAAAATTATTTATTTAAAATGAATTAATATTAATTAAACAAATATATTTATTAAAAATAATTTAAATATATTAATATGAAATGAATACAAAGTATATAATTAATTAAAATTAAAAAAAATCACAATTTTTCACAATAAGAAATTATATATTTAAAATTTAATATATAAAATTATAATTGTATTCAAATTTATGTCAAAATAGTGTTATTTGTGTTATTTAAATTGGTTTTTTTAACCCTGGTGAAAATTTCATGTAATAAAAGTTAAAAACAATTGGTGGAACACTTATTCCAATGTGAATGTTGGGCAAAACATTCTAAGCAATGTTCATTTGATTGTTTATGGCTAAGGAAATTGACAAAGGCAATGGCTAGGGCTTTGGAAAGGCAAAATGACATTTTTGGCACGATTATTTATGAAAATAATGGAAATTAGGAGAAAAAAAGAGATGAAATGTCACATGTTGCATGTGAGAAGGAAAATGAAAGAAAATAATGGAAAATGAAAAAAAATAGAATCCTCATTCATAAAAAGGCTTCTGAGGATTAGTTGATAACCCTTTGTGAGTTTAGCTTTGAATATCGCTCATTAATCTCTCTCTCTCACACTCTTGGACACTTAGAGTTTCTTGGAGCAATTTTGTCATTGAAGGCAAGAAGAAACAAAGATAAAGCAGGGAAAGATAGGCTCAAGCAGCTATAACAGGCTTCATTGCAAGTATCAACTTGCATGTGTATTTTCCTTGGTAGACTTGACATGCATGGCATTGCTTGTGGTTATTTTCTATCATGGCATGGGTTCTACAAGGTGTAATGGTGTTTTCATCCTAGCCTTTCCATTTTTGGATAACCATGGTGTGATGTGGTTCTCATGTTTTGGTTGTGCTAGATTGTCGAATAGATTCGAAACTGAGTGGGGTGGATCTCCGAATGATAGAGCACATGGCCTAGCGGTCCTCGAACTGGACTGTGAATCACGATAAAGCTACTGGCCTAGTGACCCCTAAGCCAGACTGTGGGTTGCAGTAAAGACATGATTGTGTTGCCTCGTTGGGTCTAGCAATTATTGTTGGTGAGTGGCATGATATACGGTAAAGCCAAGACGTGGTTTGCTCTTCATTGGGCCTACTAATCCTAGGTTTGGGATATGCACTAAAGCCTAATGATCCGAGCCTCGGTTTAGGGCCGAGTGATTTGGGTCTCGGTTTAGTGCCTAGTGATCCGAGTTTGGATTGTGGTAAAGCCTGAGAGACTAAGAGATAGGAAAATTCCTCACAGTGTAGGTGGAGAAATCTGGTGGCATCCATGTTTGTTTGGCCTAATGATCGGGTGGAGATCATGATAAAGCCTATTATGATGTGTTCATTGTGTTGGCCTAGTGATCCATGATGGATTATAGTAAAGTCTGGTTTTTATTGATGAGAGTGAGGTGCTTTAGCATCGGTATGCCCTGGTTGGTTCTTATGGTTTGATTCCCACATTCATGCTTGGAATATGGAACGAGATTAATGGCTGAAGAGAGATTTGACTTAGTCATTCTATGGTCAGGTGGAATGTGGTAGTACCATCTTTGGTTGGTTCATTGTAGTCATTAATGAGAAATCCATTCCCTTGATTCTCATGTGTAAATGTACTGATGTACATGTGGATTTTATGGCTGATATGTTTATGATATCTATGTTCCTATTATGTTGATTATATGTATATTTTATTACAACAGTTATGTATGACTCTCAACATGTTTTTACTTGTATGTGAATGGATAATGTGTCTATGCCCTAATAGATGATAATGCAACAAATGACATGAGGGAAAAAAGGTTCATAGAGTTTCTTAGATAAATATGAGATTCCTACACTTAATTCTATTGTTTATACCTGTAGGTTACATGTTGATATGTTTGACGAAATGGTTGTCATGGCTAGTAGGGGTCTGGTTATGGTATTGTTCAGCTTATTGCTTTTGCATCATTGTTTCCCTGTACTTTTTCTAATTTTAAGCTATCACTCCATTGTGGGTAGTGACCTGGGCTCTAGGCCTGAAAAAGTGGCTTAAATCCTAGGGTCGCTGGCACAAAACTAGCAATTTTGGTCTCTCGTCACTCGCAGGAAAATCTATTAGAGTGACTTGAGGTTTCTAGTCACTCCCTTGCGTATAACATGAGAGCCACTAAGGCCTAATATGTGTAGAATAGCAGTGGGACCTAAGGATAGGTTGTCTGAGTGGTTGACATGTCTCCTAAGGATTCTAAAGTTGATATTGGATGATTGTGTGTGATGTTTCCATCGATTCCACTTCCTTAAAGTCACATAGGAGGTTGAATCTGATCATAGTAGCCTCTTGTCTCATGTTTACCACAGTTTGCATGGTTACTTGGGTGGATGTGGGAGGAGAGTGTTACAAAGTGGTATCAGAGCATGGTTCAACCCTTGGACTGGATGGGCGATGTGTGTTGGCCATGCATGCATGTTAGTTGCATGTGTGTCTCTTACACTTGCATTTCATATGCTTGTTACATTTTCTTGATGATTGATTATGGTTGTAGTAAGGTTTCCATGTTGAATTTGATGATTGATTTTTTGGAAGGCATTGTTATGAATATATGACAGTTACATATTGTTACATGTCACTCACTTGTTTATTTTATGTTGCATATTTACATCCTTGTATGTTAGGCTGGATTCTTGTAGGTTTGATTACATGTATCAGTCTTGTAGTTTGATTACAAGAATTGATCTCTTATGTTCGACTACATGTGTTTATGCATAGGTGTAGTTGATTAGGCATTGCTTATGGATGTTGTTGGTTTCATGTGGTAATATGTACAATGGAGTAATGGTTGTTGCTATGCATGAGGTCATAACATGCATTGTTGATATGGCCTTGCATTGATGACTGGATCCTAACTAGAGTGATGTTTATATATTTGTGAATGTATATATATGATGTTATGTTTATGCCATATATGTATCAAGATTATTTGGTGATCTTGCAGACAAGGTATCCTCCCCAAACTATACTAAGGTACGTTGATTTATTATGATTTGGTTTATCTAACATATTATTCATTGCATGAAAGAGATCAAATGGCTAGCAAGATGGTAGACTACAAAGACTCTCCCTATGAATCAGATGAGCAACATGGTGTGGAGCACTCTTCTAATTTGAAAGACACATTGAGAAGCCTTAAGGAAGAAATAAGGAGTTGTAAGGCTAACAATGACAGGATCATATAGGCACAAAAGAAACAAGTAGAGGTTAATGATATACTTCTTCGGAGTTTGTCAGGCTTGCAATGACAAGGGCCGCTTCGAATCAGCCATGGACATGAGAATATAACTAATGGTGCATATGGTAGTAGTTACCCTCGTAGACACAGGTTAGATAGTTCTGAAATGGTGAGATATGGCAGGTTGTTGGAAACTTCGAATAGGAGGGGCGATAAGTATAGGTACTATTCTAGTTCCGTTTCTGACAGACATCATGATCATCATTTCTATCATGCTTACAGGAGGAATGATAGGGGATACTTACCAAATGAATTTAAGAAGAAAAAACCACCTAATTTTGATGGAGATGTGAAGAAGCTTGAATATGCATAGGCTTGGATACTTGGGATGAACAAATTGTTTAAGTTGCATGAGTACACAGATAACATGAAAGTCAAAGTACTGATCTTCCGCTTGAAAGGTAAAGCAAAAATTTGGTGGGAAGATGTTAAGCGAGTCAGAGACATCAGGACAGATGACTTGAGTTGGCAAGATTTCAAAAGGCTTTTCAGGAAGAAATATTTGTGAGTACGGTACTACGATAGTAAGGCTAAAGAGTTCTATGAGCTAAAGATGGGGTCAATGACAGATGAAGAGTACATGACCAAGTTTTTGGAGCTATTGAGGTATGTACTGTATCTTACTTATGAGAAGGCTAAAGTTCAACGATTTGTCAGTGGTTTACCATTAGCATTTAGAGATCGGATTGAGTGTTATGAGCCTCGGTCACTTGAGGAAGTTATTGGGAAATTGAAGCATTTCTATGAACAATCAAAGCGTAAGAATGAATCTCAACAAGGATGGAAGTGAAAAGACAAAGGTATAGGTAAATGGCAGCTTAAGAGAACAAGGCCTCAGAATGCAGATGAAAAAGAGAATGTGACGCTGCAAAAGAAGTTTAATGTAGCTAGATAGGGACGTGAGTCACAACAGCAGCATAGAAGTATGGGTACTGGTCGGCTGGAGTGTTGGACATATGGCAAGGAACACTATAAGAGAGATTGTCCACAGAATCATGGTGGTAGGCCTTAGATATAAAGTGCACAGGAGGCACATATTCCTCGTATCTATGCAGCA
>APFE031193345.1:0-17569 GCA_000404065.3 Pinus taeda | reverse complement strand
TTGTGTGGGATTTTGAATTCTCTACATGTAGAATTAGGTGGAAAGATTGTATCGGTAGAAGTCAAAGTTATCAATAGACCTCTAGATTATAATCTTCTACTTGGTTGTACATGGGTCTATCCCATGGCTATGGTTGTTTCCACATATTTTTGCATCATCACTTTTCCTCATAAAGGCGCTATTGTAGCCATCGATCAAATCACCCATAGAAGCATGTTGGAGTTGGATTTCTTAAGGATTACTCTCTCATGGAAACCTTTCCGCTTCCTCCTCCCCCACTTCCAAACAGATCTACTTCAGTTTCCTATATTAATATGATATCTTCTTGTATTTCTCCAGTTGATCCATGGATTTTACCAGATCCATCTAATATTGATATTTTTGGTGATTGTGTGTCACTTAGCCCCATTGAGCTATATTAGGAAGCCATCTATTCATCTTGCACGTCTCATTCTAATCCTTCCCCTTTGATGAACTAGATTGATTGTTATTTAGATTATGGTTTGTTATCTAATTCTTTCTCTCATACATTTCCCACCAATGAGAGCATTATGGAGATCATGATGTCAAATGATGCACCATGGGATGATCATCATCATCGTTCCTCCTTTCCAAATTCCTTTGAGGACAATCCTTATGAACTTTATCGACCTCATATCATTGAGTTATCTACAAATTCCACATCCATTTATGATGTTGATTCTGATAATAATTTGTTAAATAGTGAAGAGACCATTCCTCTCAACATTTTTATTAAAACCAACATTGTTGAACATCTACATATCGGTGTGTCCTTCTCTCCCAATGAGGTCAAGAATTATAAAGACCTATTTTAGTAATTCAGATATTTTTTTTGCTTGGCCTTATGAAGAAATTCCTAATATCAATCCAAACATTGTTGTGCACGAAATTAAAACATCTCCTGATGCTAAACGAGTGTGAAAATTACTTTTCCTTGTTCATCCCAAGAAGGTCATTGTGATCAAAGTTGAAGTTGAACAACTTCTATGAACTGGTTTCATCTATTTTTTACCTTTAACTAATTAGGTGTCTAATATTGTTCCTATTATGAAAAAGCAAGGAACAATTCACATGTGCGTCGATTATTGGGACATTAATCATGATTTTCTAAAGGACAACTATCCCACCCCATTCATCGATTAGATCATTAATTATTGTTCCATTTGTGAGATATTTTCGTTTATGGATGATTTCTCTAGCTATAATCAAATCAACATTCTCTTGGGGGACTAGCATAAAACTGCATTCATTTTTCCCTAGGTAAAATTTGTGTATAAAAAACTACCTTTCAGATTAAATAATGTTAGAGCTACATTATAGAGGGCTATGAATTACGCCTTTCATGACATCAAACATATTGTGCAACCTTATTTGGATGATTTTACTACTCATTCATGACATTGGGCTAACCACCTGATGCATCTTAGGGCCATCTTTTTATGATGTAAACACTATAACATTTGACTCAATCCGTAAAAATGTGTGTTTTGTGTTAGCTCAATTTGTTTTCTCGGGTTTTTTTGAATCAAAACAAGGAATTCGTATTGATCCCTTGAAAATTCAGGTGATCATTGATTTTCTTGCTCCTTCTTCCCTCCTTCAGATTCAAAGGCTACAAGGGAAGGCTAACTTTCTTCGAAGGTTCATTCCTAATTACGTTGAACTAACCAAAGGATTTACTCACTTGCTAAATAAATGAGTCCCCTTCCATTGGGATGACATTGATTAAAAGGTGTTCGATGCCTTGGAAGATGTATGGATTCAGGCATCTTTGTTGTACCCCCATAATTACCAACGCGATTGTTTCATGTACCTCACTGTTGTAAGTACTACCATTGATATGGTATTGGTTCAAGAGGATGATGTAGGAACTGAACATCCTATTTATTACTTCAGTTTAAATCTCAATGATACTGAAGTCAAGTATACTCATGTCGAGAAGTTAGCTCTGGCAGCTATTCAAGCTATCTAGAGATTTTGCCACTACATCCTGCTTCATAAAAATATGGTTGTTTCAAATTTTAACCCCATGACCTACATCCTCTCATGACAATTATTGGGGGGAATAATCTAAGTGGATTTTTATCCTACAAGAGTTCGATTTGGAATTTGTCAAATCCAAGTCGAAGAAATCCCTATTTTTTGTTGAGATAATTTGTGACCTTCCAAATTTTGACATTGAAAAGACATCCAACGATTCTATTCCAGATGAGTCATTATTCCTTATCTCATTATCTAACCCATGGTATGGAGATATTCTCATATATCTCTAGAATCACACTTTTCGGTCTCTTGCTCTAACCAACAATGTATCTGATATGAATAAAAACATTATATTATAATCGGTGAAACTATTTATCACCACAATATTGATATGGTTTTTCGAAGGTGTCTCACCCATGAGGAGGCTGAGAAATTCTTAAATGAATTCCATTTAGGGGCATGTGGTGGTCATTTATCTATATATGCCACCACACAGAAGATCCTACATGATGGTTACTTTTGGTCCACCATATTTCACAACTATATCCTCGTTGTCCAAAAGTGTCATGCATTCCCTATTTGTGATTGAAAGACTCATGCTTTGCCCAGTCCTTTGCATCCTGTTATCATCATTAGTGCTTTTATGAAATGGGGAATTGATTTCATGACATGTAACCCTCACTCGGTCGGGGGGCATGGCTATATCATTGTAGCAGTTGCTTATTTTACCAAGTGGGCTGAGATGATGCCTACGTATAACAATACGAGTGAAACTCCTTTATTTTTCTTCAACCATGTTATTGTGTGGTTTAGTGTTCTGCAAGTTGTATTTATGAGCCATGGAAAATATTTTCTTAATCATAT
The DNA here is from genome assembly GCA_000404065.3 of Pinus taeda. Taxonomy (NCBI): domain Eukaryota; kingdom Viridiplantae; phylum Streptophyta; class Pinopsida; order Pinales; family Pinaceae; genus Pinus; species Pinus taeda. The sequence continues at coordinate 14,701 of APFE031193345.1, read as the reverse complement.
GATGTTTGAACTGACTGCCAAGTTGGGACTTTCCCATGAAAGTTCTACTCCCTACTACCCTCAGGCAAACAAGCAAGTTGAGGAAATTAATAAAGTTCTCAAAATCATGCTTCAATGTATGATAGGGGTCCATAAATCAGATTGGCATCTCATTATTTATGCAACCTTCTAGGCATACTGAACTTCTACTAGGATTACTATTGGATTTACACCATTCCAATTGGTTTATGGTCTAGAGAAAATCCTTCCAATTGAACGTGAAATTTCATCCCTCAAAATTGTTGTCAAACTCCTCCCTACCACTTTTATGGAAGAGGAACATCTCTTACATCTGATGTGCTTAGATGAAACCCAACAGGATGTCATTATGGCTAACGAATCCCATAAGAAACGTAGCAAGGCGTAATATTACAAGAGTGGCAAGCCTCATGTCTTCTCAGCAAGAGACCTTGTTTTGTTATATGATCAAAATTTTGGTAAGTTAGGATTGGGGAAGTTCAAGCCAATGTGGCTCGGTCCATATGTTGTCAAACGTGTTCTTGCCAAAGGGGTCTATGAGCTAGTTGATTTCAATGGAGCTACCTTGGCACAACCTAGAAATGGGTTGTACTTAAAAATATACTATGCTTGAGTTTTTGCGTAGTACACTGTGTACATACTATATATAGGTATGTCTGAGTGTGTTTATAGTGTGTTCCCTTTAGAGTTACCTAGGTTTTTGCTAATCATGTTTATATTTGGTTTGCAGACGTCAACATCCATTGAACTATATATTGGTTATGCTGATAGTGCTATTCGTAGTACTTGAAACCTCTCTTCAGCAGCTTCGACCATATATGCTCCAAATGGTGAGTTAATGAGTTTACAAGGCATTTGTATTGGTCGCTCTACAAATAATATCACTAAGTATAGTGCAGTGATTGAACTATTGTCTAATGTTATTTCACTTGGTATACACCATATTGTGATCATACTCGACTCATAACTTGTAATACTACAATTGACTATTTTTTATTTGGTTAGTACAAAAGAGCATACTTTTATCACTTTTTTAGGATTTGTAGAATTACGAAAAAGAAACCCCCTGGAGTCCTCTTTCAGCTCTTTTCAGACTCCCTAAACATGAAAATATTGTCGAGCACTTGTCTTTTCAAACTCGTTAAAATAAATGAAAAGATGTCTACTCAATATAAGTTTAACCCTTTGTTGAACTGAGATGGACTATTTACAAAAAAGGAATACTTTAGTCAAACATGGCTAAGAGGTTCTCCTGAGTATTTTTTTTAACCTTTTCGAACTCAAAAGACTATCTATGAAAAGGAACCTTTGGAGTTTTATTTTTTGCCTCTTTTCCAAACTTCCTAAACATGAAAAAGATGTCGAGTTAGACCTTTGCTGGACTCGTTAGAACATCAAACAATGATGGACTCGTTGAACATGATAGGACCAAACCACTTCTTCTTAGGGTTCGTTAAACATACTTGGAGGGATTAATCTGAAGGATGAACTTACAAATCAAGCATATGTTATCCTCCTCAAGCTTGCTAAAAATTAAAGAGGTATTGACTAGCGATGATTGGGGTCGAAATTGGGAAAATGGGATATTTTTTACCTACTATGGAAGTTAGTCGCTCTTGAATATGACACTTCTCCACTTCATCTCTATGATTGTTGGGTTAGGAAATCTGCCTGCATTTTGGTTCATTATACCATTTCATAGCCTTCATTTTCAATTTTGAGTCAATGCTTCCAACTCCATTCAGTGTCATCTGTGTGTTCAATAGAAGTCATTCAATTGATATCTACTACAATACTCTTAAGACTTCATTCAATGTTCATCATTCCTGAAATAGTTTCACATTTATGTCACTTAGCCTTGAATCATGATACTATTTCGTGTCATTGATGGAGGATACATCAAGGCCCTCCCACGATGGTTCACTTCCTATTGACATAAGCTCGTTATCTAAGAAGTTGACATAGAAACTCTACCTTCAGCAACTTGGGACTTTTATTCACCAATGGAAAGTTTCCTTGCTCTCAAAGATAGGTTTACATCATTGGCCTTCGACTGACAGATTCAGTGTGGTGTTCAACTTCAACTCATGTATTCGCACCATACATTATTCTCCAGTAATCATATGGTGTCTTCCATGTTCAACTTCAGCTCCTTTATTTTCATTGTTAGAATCATACATTGGACAATCAAGTGAATGAGATAGAAGACCTTAGATCTAGTTCCATCCATTAGGGTTGAGATTTCAATATTAAAGAAATATTACAAAGCATGATGGTTATGATCATACAGATAGTCATCCATTGATGGATCCACACTTCATCATCAATGGACACAAATTCTCGATCATTGTACATGTAATGTTAGCTTATGTGCTAAATATGGGTATGCCTCCCTTACCAAATATATAATTATGAAAATGTATTGTAGTAGATGTTGATCTCACCAATTATTCTTTATCTGAACTTGTCACAAGGTAAAGAACTTTATTCATCAGCTTCCATTTCTGACTTTTCATCTAAGGGGTATCTGTTATATTCCATTTTGTCGCATCTGGTCAATAGGCCTAAAAACTAGATCAATCAACATCCATGAACACCTTGTCATCATCCCTACACAAAGCCCTAAGCATGACTCTCTCAAATCCCCTGACCTTGGCTGCTTCATTTCAGTGCTTTTAAGACCCAATGCACCATGGCCCTTTAGGGGCGTATGTTCAATAACAGGTTGCCCATTTATGTATATGCTCTGATCAACAACAAGTTGTTCCTTATTAGGGGTGTGCTGATTATAGAAATTTGGGAAAAGAAAAATAATCCTGAAGATTCCTCTTCTAGAAGCTTACAGGAGTTGTTACAACCATTTACCTTGGATAATAACTTCGAATCCTATATGATCCTACCTTGGAGTTTTGACCTCTTATCCCTTGGGCTTAGCCTCCCATCAAGAGTGGATCTCAAACCTAGATTGGCAAATGGATAAGAATTCCTAAACTACCATCCTCTCCTATATATGTATTTCCATCCACAAGCTAGAGGAGGGTTTTGGAGACTAATAATACCCTAATGTTGTTTCTTTAATCATAACAGATTCATTATTCCATGCATTAGGGTTCCTTTGAGGTGTACATTATGGCAAGGAAGGACTATTCAACTTTCTACAAGATTGATTTCCACTTTTTGTTATAAAATCTCTCCCTTTCGCATTAATACAAGAGTATATTGTTTTCCTACGTGTGTTATGTTATGTTTATATACATGTCTTTCAATGATATGATGATTCATTGAATAGAATGATTGGATAATGCTACAAAGATGTCATAGATATTTTGTTTGTGTTGTCTGTTTGTGGAGATTCTAATTATAGCAGTCAAAGCTACGGTTGGAGATGACAAGCGAAGAGGAGAGGAGAGCTTCCGGTGGATCATAAGTAAGGATATTTCCATTCTCCAGTTCTTCTAAGGAAAACTTTATAGTCTTTGATTTCTTTTTTTCTATACTAGGCCACAAAGTCTAAGGAAGATACCCTTGTCTACAATCGTAGATTCTATATAACACAATTTTTTGCCTTGATGTCCCATCCTAAGTGATGAAGGGGAAACCTTTTATTTTATTTTCTGCAACAACAAAAAAATTGAAAATAAGTACTTTATGTGATGAAATTCATTAATTGCACATATTAAAAAAATCAATGATTATATACTTTTTATGCATGTTGTTATTATGATAGATGTTCCTATATTTAAATTATTATTAATTAATTGATTGTTTCCTTGTACATTTTTATAGGAATCTATACCAACATGTTTCAAATATCATCTTGTACATTATTTTTAATTTTGTTAATATTACTATAAAACAAAAATAAGAATAGAAATTAAATAATATTTCTACAAGATAAATGTAGTAGGGATATTAATTTGATAATATTTTGGACTAATTTATACATATTATAAAATAAAAAATGGTTTCGTATAAATACCTTATAAATGATTATTTTTCTTATTATACAATTTCACTGCTAAATTTTCCACATATATTATTACCCGTTGCTTTAGAATGCTTGTCGTAGTTTAAACATACCTTGAATCTTGGATAAATTAGATTGAGTTTTGTAATATAAGTGAAGATAATCTTTATGTGATCTTTCAACTATAACCTTCATGGTATTAAAAAGGGATATGTTGAATGCCATATGCCTTAAATATACATGATGTTTTCCATGTCTCGTGTTTGAAGGAAAATTTAGGTCCAACAACTCATACACATGCATAAATACCCAATCTGTATGAAGAAGAAACTTGTAAAAGTCAGAACTAGAGTCCTTCATTTGAGAAGTGTCAACATGTACCTTATCAAATGGGGAAACCTTTTGAAAGATAAAGCTACCTAAAAAGGAAAATAATTTAGATGAAGGCACTCATATTTAAGAATGTTTTGAGGAGAAATAATTCTAGGAAGTGATGGCTTGTGATATCCCAAAAAAAAATCAAATGGGGAAACCTTTTGAAAGATAAAGCTACCTAAAAGAGAAAATAATTTAGATGAAAGCACTCATATTTAAGAATGCTTTCCTAGAAATAATTCTAGGAAGTGATGGCTTGTGATATGCAAAAAAAACAATAAGTTAATGATTAGTTGAAAATAGATAATTGCAATGCATGTAAAATGTTTATTGATGAAATATTACATCTCTTTATTGGTCATTTCCATTGTAATTTAGACTTGGAAAAATAATAATAATAAATCATTATTTCCATTGTAATTTAGACTTGGAAAAATAATAATAATAAATCATTATTTATTATAGTCCAAGTTCTCTCCACTATCCCATGTTATGTTGAAGACACAATAGGATTACCACAATGTTGAATGAGATTACCATCTCTAGATTTATTGAATGAGATTTCGAAGTAGTCCGTAGTTAATTTAGAACTCTATTATATCTTTCTTTCTTTGTTTTTTCCTTATGTATCATTATTTCGGATATGGGAAGAACAATATAAACTATAGCTATTGGTGATCATTTTAGGTCTATTTGTGAAATATGACATTTATGTAAACTAAAACAATCACGAGACTTTATAAAGAAGTACAATGAACTTTGTTGGAGTCACTAGACTTGCAATCAAAATACTCAATTCTTTCTGGTTTGTATAGTAATTAAAGCACCTCATGTAAGTATTTTTAATCCTACTTCATAATAATGAAAAAGTGTGACTTTTCCATTGAAAAAGTAATATGGATACATTTTGGTAATTATGGATCTCATAATGAATTATTGACAATATGTGTGCAAGAAAATATTAAATCATAGTTCTACAATTGAACATTAAGATTTGAACATTTACTTCCAATTACTCAGTGCTTTAACATTTTAAACTCCTATATTATGTTGAGAAGAACATGATCATCTTTTCAATCTACATAATCTACATATTCTGGAAGTTTACATTGACTAAGGTTTCATGTGAATGGGATAGGTTAATGGTATTGATATGATGCTTTGGTTCCTTCAACCTTGTCTTATTAACTTGTATTTGTAGACCTCCAGTGTATAAATAAATTTGTTTAAAATTATTGGGGTTGTTAAAACCATGTTTCTAATGTCTCTTTGATACGTTTAAAAATTAATGCATCTAACACAAGACTTGTATTATAGCTAATGTTAAGGATAGTTGGTAAAAATAACATAGTTATTCTTTCTCTTGTATTGATGTAATATACACAAACAAGTATATTTGGTCCTTTGAAAGTTTTGTGTCATCATGTAGTTAATCTAAAAAAACATACTTTGAAGTTTGGTTTGCATTGTTGTACTTTGGGGAATATTTTGGATGTAGAGAAACTTCTTGGTGGTATGCCTTCATTTATTGGTATGTATTAAAGGGAACATGGACTTTAAGGGAATAAATCCTAAAAACTTCATAACAAGGATATCAAGAGGCTTTGAAATGAACAGTATTAGGCTTGGAGCTAAAGAAGAGCTGAATGTAGGCCAAAACAAGGTTCCTGATATTTTGGGCTACTCTTGGAAAGAAGGCTACTTGGATATCTAGGGATGTGGACTATGGGTGTTGTACATTGTTTATATTTTAGTTGTTTTAGTTAAGGTGAAAAACTATTGAATGCAACTTTACTTTCAATTTTCTATCTAGTATGTAATGCAACATGTTTATTTTAATTTTCCAACATTAGCTCCTTCGAAATTATTGCAAGCTTTGGAGAAAGAAAATCAAGTTATATATTCAAGAAATTTTCACTCTAGAAATATTCACCCCCTTTAAGTATCTTTACTCCCTACACATTGAAGTTTCTTAAAAGTTATTTTGCATAATCAATTCCCTTAAAATGTAGCAGTCATAATTCTCTTGAATGGATACTTAGACACTTATAACCAATTATCTAACTAAGGATCATAGCTAGAAATAAAAGTACAAATTTCCTATTAGAGGTTATTATAAAGCAAACTTCATTTTGAGGGCTCATCATTTTCTCTCACTATTGAGAACCTTACTACATTATATTTTTTTCCAATGATGGCAATGTTGAAATAACCCGTAAAAGTGGTTAACATTGGATTAGTAAGCACATACTACTAGGCTCACCTTAAAATTCATATTTTTTTCTTCCATTGCTTATAAGCCATAAATTGAAGCATTAAATTTTTGAATTCTTACACCCTGGTTGAATAATAAGTATAGTGTTTCATTTTAAACTTTTGTATACTTAGTCGTAATTATTGAACCTAGGCTTACTGAAACTATACTATGTTTGTAGTAGGCCATGATTGTTGAACTTATGCTTACAAAAACCATACCACGATTGTATTATGCATGATCCCAAGGTTGCTCTAGAAACTTATTATAAGTTGAGAAGCATGAATAATGCATACATTGTCTTCCACATTAATTATTCTAAGTGGAAGGTAAATCCAACCCTACAAAATTCAAAAAACATTATATTCAATAGTGGAGTAGGAATATTAATTTAGATTAGATTTCTTATGTTAGATCCATCTTTTTAACTTTAAATACTCTAATAAATTATATGTAAACATACAATATGAAAAATCAATAACAAGATACGCATGATTCTCTTAAAACAAGACTTTTATTAGATTTAAATCTATTTTCAAAAAATGACTTCAGAATTTACAAAATAAAATTTGAGTAATTACACCGTAAGGCGTTCCCCTCTTAAAACAACTCTCCTCTTGCTCACCTGTCATTATTGTGGACCATACGATTATGTGTTAGATGATTGAAAGAGGTTCAACCATTCGATAAAGGAAAATAGTTATAACTACTCACACTATAACGGTTGTTGGAGTACAAAGAGGGTCCCAAGGGGCCTGAAAACTAGTGCAGGCACAACCATGAATGGTGGGCCTACGGAAGGGAAAGTAGGTATAATTGCTCATACTGTAACAACTATTCGAGTACAAAGAGGGTCACAAGGGGCCTGAAAACTGGTGGAAGCTCAACAACGAATGGTGGGCCTGCAGTCACAAGATTCAACAGTATCCTATTGATGTTGTGAAGAGCAAGGCCGCAACAGTCTCCCATCAATGTTGTGAAGAGCAACACCACATTTTGTCGGGAGTTCAACCTGCTACACGGAAGCTATGAATTTGCACTTGCAACCCTCATCAACAAGGGCCACTACATCATGCTTAGTAATGCATTTTTCTTTTAAAGATTTTTCCATCTAGAGGTTTAAGGTTTGATTCGCTCTTACACCTATCGCTGTGTTGCGTTAGTGAACTGGACGAACTGCTGTGTTGCATTTCAAAAATGTGAAATTTTCTCTGTAACTTTTTAATTGTCTTTCCCTTATCTCTGTGTAGCATTAGTGAACTGGACAGACTGTTGTGTTTCATTTCAAAAATGTAAAATTTTCTCCACAGTTTTTTAATTTTCTTTTCCCTCTAGAAAATAAACATTTCAAAAATGTAAAATTAACATTGAAGAATATAGAAAGTAAAGTACGGATGCATAAGAACCAATTATTATCTCCATTAGAGTTCATAATTTATATACTAAATATATAAATGAAGTAATCTTAAATTTTAATTTCAAGACATTTTTCCAAAAAATGTAAAATCTCCATTAGATTGCATCATTTATATACTAAATCTCCATTAGAACATTTTAGAGAAAGCATCAAACTGCTGAAATGGCATCCTCTTAGGAAACCTAACTGAAGAATTCGAGGAATTCGGGTAAGATAGTGTTGGAATTTTGGATGGAACATCATTCGAAACTCTCAGGAGCGGTCTTAATTCCATCAGAAGCAAAGTATCTACCAGGAATGGACCCAAACTAGAGGTCAACCCCACAATAGTTGTTACCTTGAATGGGGAAACCTAAAAACTGTGTAGGTTACCTTCTATTAACTCTAATGTAAAACCGAAGACTAGTCACCTATATGCTCCCTGCAATCCAATCGAGGGTTCAGAGAGAGGCCAGAAGAATAAACCATAGCCAGAATTGCCAATGGTAAAGATTTAGACCCGTCTAACCAAATAGATGAAAGAACCTGCGTCATGGATGAAGGAACCTGTGTCGATTCACCTGGTTAACATGGGGAAATGCCAAAACAACAGAGCCGCCGATGCCAAGTTGTATTTCTTTCCTATGAAATAAACAATTTATAATACCTAACATTTCAAATCAAATGGATAAATGAGTTAAATAAATAGAACTTAAAAAATTACTTGAAGTTATAACTAAATAAATATATAATTATTAAAGATATTTATTTTTCACAATAAGAAATATGGTTGATTGCTTAAGAATCTCCAACTTTCATCTCAACGTCAAAGACATTTTTCCAAAAAATATAAAATTAACATTGAAAAATATAGAAATTAAAGTAAATACATGAATTTAAGTAATCTTATACATTATATTTTAAAAAGAAAGCAACATTCCACTTAAAAAAATTAAATTTTTTATCAACTAATTTTGCATGAATTAACATTATATATTATGAAATTTAAAATAATTTCCTATATTTAATATTTTTACAACATCTTCTATTGAATGAGCATGAACCTTTAATAATTCCTCTCATCAACCAACTCTTGCATTGGCCTAAATACTATCAAAACATTACTTAACTTTCAAGGATAAGATAGTGAAACATGGATGAATTTAACTAATCTCAATTTTGGTTTTTTCAATTTTTATGTTTTTGTTTTTTAGTTAAATTTACATTACTATTTTTACTTCAATTCTTGCACTTTTTTTCCTATAAAATAAAAAAATTATAATATCTAATATTTCAAATCAATTGGATAAATGAGGTAAGGAAATAGACTTTAGAATTTTAGTTGAAGTTATAATTAAATAATATATATAATTATAAAGATATTTTACTTGACTAAAGATAGAGATTAAAATATTTAAGATATTTTTAATATCTCATATTTCAATCAAATTGGACAAATGAGTTAAGAAATAGAACTTAAATTTTAGTTGAATTATAATTAATAATATATTTAATTATTAAGGATATTTATTGACTAAAGATAGGATTGAATATTTAAGATAACATATATAATTATTAAATATATTATTTGGCTAAAGAGAGAGATTGAAATATTTTTTTTGTATAATTTATTATAAAATGGATAAATAAGTTAAAGAAATAAAACTTAAAAATTGTAATTGAAGTTATAATTAAATAATATATATAATTATTAAATATATTTATTTCATAAAGATAGTGATTGAAATATTTAATTTATATAATTTATTAATAAAATCAAATTAAATGATAAATGAGTTAAGAAATAAAACTTAAAATAAAATTAAAGTTTAATTAAAAATATTATAATGATTAAATATCTAATTAAGCAAGTAAATTGAAAAGAAATGATGAGATAATAAATTTATTTGATTGGTCAATTTTTTTATTTTCTATTTTTTATTTTATTAGATTGGTCAAAAAATATTTTCTAAAAAGGGTTTCAAACATAATTAAGATTAAAAGTAAAATCAAAAGCTAAATGTTCTACTTCATGAATTACGATATTTAAATTACAAATTCATAATATTGAGGATTTATTGTCATGAGGTAAATTTACAGAGATTATAATTTGAGAAAGAGACGAGGCGAGTATGAATTACCAAGGTCCAAAAAAATATTAATTAAATTCCTTGAACATGCTAATTATGTTAGATGGATAAAATGGAGGGGTGATTAATAATTAGAAAAACAAAATTAAAATAAATTTAATGTGTAAAACATTGTAAAAAATAAGAAAACTTAGGAATTGGAATAAGATAAGAAATGGATGGTGGGTTTTTTATTAAATGGATTAACGAGTTAAAGAAATAGAACTTAAAAATTTAGTTGAAGTTATAATTAAATAATCTATATAATTATTAGGTCTAATTAAGGTAAAGTAAAGTGAAAAGAAATGAGGAGATAATAACTTTATTTCATTGGTTAGTTTTTGATAAGAAAGATGGGAAGAAGATAAAAAATGGATGGTGGGTTTTTGATGTGGTAAATTTACACAGATTATAATATGAGAAAGAGATGAGGTGAGTAAGAATTACCAATTCCTTGAAACATAACATATCATAAAAAAAACACTAAAAAAAACACTAGTAAAGAAACAAAATTACATAAAATTTTGACTTTTTTCTTTTATGTTATTGTTTCTTATGCCATTGCCTTACGATGTTTCTTTTCCAACATGTACAAATGCTAATTCAAGAATGGGGAAAACTACGACCTTAAAAATCACAATAGATATTTTGAGTGTTAAAATAATATTACTAGGCATCAGAATAGCTCATAATTTATTTTCACTTTATTTGTAAATATGGTTATACAACAAAGTGGCTTGTAATTTCACATTTGTTTTATTTGCAAATATGATTGAGGGCCAACCAATTTATAGTTTGGATTTCCCTTTTATTGGTAAATAGGAATATAAGTGGAAGGGTTCATATTCGAGGGGAGAATTTCAACTATCCTATATTTCATATGTAATTATGTTTAATGTGTGGAATATAAGTAGATTTAAAGTTCTTTTTACATATTTGCACATTTTTTTAAATTGTTGCCAGCTTTTTATATTCCCTAATATTATATCATATATTTTACATCTTTAAAAGATTTAATTTCGTTTATATCTTGATTTGATTTTTACACAATAGTTCTAATTATTTAATTGATAAATATTTCTTCAAACAAAACTATTGAAGTGTAACCACTCTATTTCTTGGGATATGGGTTTTGTGAATACAATGTTTATAAACCATTCATAGCGTTTGTAATTAATACTTTCTCTTTTGTTTATATGTAACCTTCGTGTAGTTTATCTTAAATTTCCTTGAAAAAATACAACATTACAAGTAATAATGGTTGCCATCGTTAGTTTTAAATTAAGTTTTTGTTTTCTCTTTTCAAGATTGGTATATTTAGTATTTACATAAGTAGTAATTGATATCAAAGGATATCCAAATGAAAGAGAAATTTACATATTCAAATAATCCATTTTGAAATCTTGTTTTTGGATTTTTGATGCCTCATTTGGATATCTTATCTTTGAATACATTTTTACTCCATTTACGTAGCTCAACTGGAAGCATAGCATATATGGTTGGAAATATTATTCCAAAACCTTTCTAATGGTATATGGAACTCCCTCTAACTCCTCACAATTAAGAATAAATAACTTCTTCAATATTCATTATATATTCTACCAGTTGCACAAGGCAGCCTAGCGAGTAGACAAGTCAAACTAGTCTAGACCTTAAATGCAGTATAAAGAGGTAGAAGAAGCAGCATTTCAAGTCACTCACTAAGGTAATTTTGGATCTATTCAAACAAGTGAAGAAATGAATAATTTCTAAAGTTCATACTCCATGAACTAGAAGTGAAGAGAAGGTGATCTAGAGAGACATTCTAGGGAAGGATTTTTTGCATGTTTTGAAGGGTTTTTGGCTTATTTTAGAAGGATTCTTGGAACAATTTTGGAAGGTTTCTGGTCCTGGTTGGAAGGTTGATTAAAAAATTATTATTGGGGCCCAAATTATGTCCCCTCTGAAGGTTGAATTTCAAATATGTGTAGAGGGTGAATTCCAGTGTAGAAGGACAAGTCTTAGGCTTATCTTGAGAGCAGTGACCTATCCCTATTGAGGTTGAATTTTAGGACTAAAGTTATAGTAAAAATAAGGATGAACTCATGTTTTTTTAGGGCCAAATCCTGGTGTGTTTGAATATGAGTTTTAGGTTTGTTTCGGAAGATCTAACAATGTTCTCTTTTGATAGGTCAAACCCTATAGAGGAGATAGAGTTCTAGAAGAAAAGTTCTGATTGCTAGAGGACTAAGTTATTTTCATTAAAGTCCAAGTTTCAATCCTAGATTGGGGCCTGTTGAGGCCAATTTATACTAATAAGGATGCCTAGTTCAAGGATCACTTTTTTAGGGAAGTTTAGTTGTTGAGAAGGTTGTGTTTGGGAAATCAATTTCTTATGTGAAGGAACGAGGAGTAGCTTCTAGGAGGGAAGACTTTCTTTGACTAATATTGACTCTTGTACAAGCTTTGACAGATATAAATAAAGGAGTTGGTGCTAATAAACTAGGGAGTTGGTTCTTCCTTTCAGTTGGTGTTGATAAACTAGGGAGTTAGTGCTTCCTTTTAGTTGGTGCTGATAAGTTTGAATTTACCCTTTATATATATTAAGAAAAGAATTCTATGATTTTCACATAAAAATATATTTTTTGTATATGATTGTAATTTGGTTTTACCTGTGGATGCATCTAAAATTTTTTGAAGTTAAAATTGTTGATATTTATTCAACCCCCTCTTAGTATTGTTGAATATTCCAACAATTGGTATCAAAGTGGGCTTTTACAAAAATAGTTTGACCATTAGGAGGTAGATATGAGTGAGACGCATGGACAAGCAAACAAAATACACCAAACATGGTATGTTAATGATTGATGGAAAAAATTATGCCTTTTGAAGCATAAGGATGGAAGTTTTCTTACAAGCACAATGAGTTGATGCTTAGAAAGTTGTTCTAAATTAATACAAGTTACCAACCTCCACTCCAATAGATCTAGTTGGAAGAATACTATATGAAAGTAATTTAAAGGTGATGTATGACATTCTAGGAAGGCTGATAGGATAAGAATTTTTAAGGTTATGCATTTTGAATCAAAAAAATAAATTTTGGATAAGCTCAAGAATGTGTATGAATGAGATGAAAAGGTCAAAGGGGTCAAGCTTCAAACTTATAGAGGATAGTTTAAACACCTAAAGATGAAGGAAGATGAAACATTTCATCTTAGTTTATGTAGGTTGAAGAGATTATGAATACTATGAGAGGATTGGGAGAGAACATCGCAGCTTCAATCATCGTTCAAAAGATACTAAGATCTCTCCCAATGATATTTGATTCTAAAATATTAGCTTTAGAAGAAAGATCAGATCTAGCTATTTTGAGTATGGATGAGCTACATGGAAATCTTACAACATATGAAATGTGGACAGAACCGGAAAAACCATTCAAAAGTGAGGCAACTTTGGAAGTCTCCAAGAAGACAAGGAAGAACAAGGAAAATTAAAAAATAAGCTCTAGTTTTAGTGATGATTCAGATGATGTAGAAGAATCCAAATTTGTGAGAAAGTTGAAAAGAGGAACTAGAATGAAGGTAAGCTTCCTTTAAAATGTTTTGAATGTGGTAGAATTATCCATTATGCTTCTAAATGTCCTTTTTCAAAACGGTCATATAGTGACGAAGAAGAAAATTATAAGGAAGAAAATAAATGTTAAAAAAGAAACAAAGGAAAGAGTAAGGGAAATTCTTCAAGAAGTAAAGTCTCTATTCAAGAGAAGATAGTAGCTCATTTGATGAATATGATGACAGTGACCATGATTATGATAGAGTGTTCTTCATGACATTAGATTATCAAAATGAAACTCCTAAAAAATATGAAGGCAATCATGAACAATAAGAAGCATAATTGGACCTTGAGGAAAAAATGATTAATGCCTTAAGTGACCTTAGAAAAGAAAGGAAGAAAAATCTCATACTCTAAGAAGAATTATAGAAATTAAAGGATTGTTTACAAAGCCCCAGGAAGAACTCTGAAGAGACTAAGTATACCATTGTAAATCTAAAAGTACAATTAGAAGAAGCTAGAGTGATTAAAGAAACACTCAAGTGATGTTGAAATTTGGTACCGGAGGACAAGTGGTTCCCTTAGGCTTTGATCTTTGGCCTAGGGAAAAGTGTCCAAAAGATTTTAATTTTTCTCCTAAAGTAACTTTATAATTTTTATAAAGTTAAATCTAATTTAAAAGTGACTTTAAGTGATAAAGTTACTAAAGTCTAATTTTAAAGTGACTTTAATAAAGTTAATGTAAAATTAGAAAGGAAAAGTGACTTTGGAAATAAATGACTAAGTGGGTCTTTATTAAAGTGGGGTGAATTAAAAAATAGAAAGTGAGATTTAAATGTGCATTTAATCTCAGCCATTGATCTAAATCTATTTCAGCCATTGGATTTAGAGATCACCCAAAAGTCACTTGGATCACCCAAAAGTCACTTGGAGTTATATTAAAGGATGAAAAGGAGGAAAAGATCATTCATTTTTTCATGAGCAGATTGGGAGAAGGAGAGCAAGAGAGCAAGGGAGATTTCTGGACAAGA
>APFE031193343.1:0-16214 GCA_000404065.3 Pinus taeda | reverse complement strand
AAAGAATGAAAATTTACATAAGCTTCTCTCATGCACGGTTAACCTACAAATGACCCTCCATGCTCTTTAAATAGAATTCATGGACCAATCGGGTGTCAAGCCACGGATCAGTGTCGGTAATACCGAGGAGAGAATGAACCGTCGGATCACTACATATCGTGACCGTCGGATTGTAAGTTACAAAATGTACAACGGTAAAGAAACACACTTTACCTAACTCTATACCTAACTCTATACTAGACCAAGTTGAACTTAACTATTTCCTATGTGTCGGAATATCCTAACAACAATTTCAAGGATAGTCATATTTCAACTCAGATCTTCCTCCTATAATTGATTTTTCCAAACTAGTTCCAAGATAAGATGAGAGTGATTTTAATAAACCGTGTTCCTTAGTTGTTGTATCAACACAATTTCAATGGTTCAATATTTTTGTTGTTGCTAGCCTTCACCTACAGCATCTGGAAAATTTCGACATTTCAGTACTCAATTTAGTACTTAAACATTGTCTATGCGTTTTTTTTTTTCCAGTACTAAATTAGTCTGGTACTGTAGAACATGATTAAGATATCATAGAAATTAAATTTCATTCATCACCAGTTTGAAAACATCCAATTTAGTGGCAACACTAAATTTATAGGCATCAGTTTGGAAACTTTAAGAGTTTATAATTAAAGGCAACAGTCTATCCATGTCATATTCAACATTTGCAAAAGCATTAATATTAGCTTTCGATAATGCTAAAGGTGTTCTGTAACTCATTCTTTTCGAATCATTAGACATCATTATACAATCAAGCAAAGGTATGGATATAATTTCATTTATTTGGATTAATACAAAGAATGTGAGTAATAGAGTCTGATTAGTGGTTTGTGTTCCATTCATTTAGTTTATATGTTATCATGACTTAATACGTAATCAATAATTGTTTAATCCAACAACGAGTAATGATTATTTTCCTTCGGTCATGGCACACGCTTCGATACTTTTTATTGTCATTTTAAATTAACCCAATTCTTGGCATAATCCAAAAAAATGGTTACCCTTCCTAGTCGATCCCACCATCCATTTGAATCCTAGAAATAATAGACTGGAAATTTTTTATCTTTGATTTCATATATTTTTCCAATTCATAGTCCTCTATGAATCAACTAGTGACCTTCTAACTCCTCGAGTGGCCTTAAAATTGTTTTCATTGTCAACATGGGGCCAACAAGCATGAACCCACATTTACTTAGTTCTGCGCTAGCCCCAAATATGTAGCATGAAAACATAGATTTGAGGAAAAGGGGTGGATGAATTTTCTCAAGAAGTTTCAGGAGAAAAATGATAAGGTAACCATGACATTTTCTCAAAATTTCGATGGGAAGACAACAAAAGATGGAAATATCGAGATAAAACTGTTAGAAAAACTAATGAGTAAAGTAATAGGGTTACCTCTAAATGGTGAGAAATATTTCAAAGGGGGGCAACTCGATTTGGGAGAGTGTTCTAAGTTCCTCAAATTGGCATTTAAGTCGATTAACTGGTCCAAGGGTGTCCTCGAGAGCTGCATTTCATAGGCAATGATGGTTGCTTCTATGTGCGTTCCAGAGGTTTATAACTTGTAAGGGAAGGTATGCAATTATTTTTCTTTACCATATAAGACTTCTTCTCCACTTTACAGATGGTTGTGATGTCATTTTCCCTTTCTTCCTATGTTAAAGTCTACATAAAGTGCCTAGAAGTGTTTAGTCGACATTTATAAGGGCCAAAACTAGTTTTTGTCATTATAGTCTCATTAAAATGATTATTGTTCATGAGCTGGCATGAAGAAGAGAAAATTGGGCATAATTTTTGTTTAAGTCAAGAAAGGAGTTTGAAACCCCTATTAAATTGTACCCTAAGCATGAGAAAAGGTCGATAAAAACACCGAGATCGTAGGAAGCAGAGGGAAGTGTGGAAAAATCTCTAGATGCAGTACTCTCAACAAACCTAATGCCTCCTCTAGAGAAGGAAACCATGGCATCTTGATCCAAAATGGATCTAGTAGAGACTCTAAGTCTAAAAATATTCCTCACAAAGAAAAATCAAAGTCAAAGAATTCTCTTGGAAATAGTCTTATTGCATAGATCTCTTCATTCTGAATCTAACACAATTTGAATGGGCTAAAATGGGCTTCAGATGAAGAAGTTATTGAAAAAATAAATTTGCCAAATGTCCTTAGAAAAGGAGACAATTCTCATTAAATGGGACTTAAGGGAAAATGTGTTTTTAAACATAAAATCCCTTAAAGTTCATCGCATCACATTCCTTCATCGTATCACATATATGTTATAATGGAGCATTGTCGTTGCATCAGAGAAAGTCAAGTAGAGTGTTTAAAACACCCGTGACCATATGACTTGCTGACATACAATGGCGTCGATAAGCGAAAGGCCGATTGATCAGAGATCGACAAACGGGGAACCAAAATGCAAAGGGGTCATGTGATGCCGATAATGTGATATGCGATTGCAATCTGCGTCGACGATCAATGATAAACGGATCCCCTATACAAAAGGCCACTTTGAATTGCAATTGTGATAAAGTGGGGCCGGCGATCAGCATCGGTGATATATATCGGATCGGCGGATCGGATCAGCGATATATATATTGACCGGCACAGTACATTGGGTCGATCTGATATGCCATATGCGATACCAGTGATCGAAGCGATCAGCGATTAGAGATTGGGGAATGAAAAGGACTGGGAAGCAGTAGACCCATGCGGTGTGAGATTGCGATTTGCGATGAAGGCGCAGATCTGA
Source organism: Pinus taeda (assembly GCA_000404065.3). Classification (NCBI taxonomy): domain Eukaryota; kingdom Viridiplantae; phylum Streptophyta; class Pinopsida; order Pinales; family Pinaceae; genus Pinus; species Pinus taeda. The sequence goes on along the minus strand of APFE031193343.1, from coordinate 13,425 downwards.
TAAGGTTATGGTCGCAATTTCATAATATTTGAAATCTCGTTGAACGGCCCATGATGTGTTTTGCCTGTGTATTCATTATTTGGATATTTTTGGAATGTAGGCAGAAGAACAACAGACTGTGTCATTCCCATTGGAAACAGTCCATCGCACCTGTGCCACGCTATAAGCAGGATTTTCTGTAATAGGAATGCATTATACATAGAGAGTCACAGAGCCAGAGAGCTAGAGGGCTAGTCAAAGAGACAAAGGAATTATTAGACAGAGAGAAACAAACAGGAAGCCGCAGAGCCAGAGGGATGCCTCACAAAAGCCCTATAGCACAGTTGAAAGGGGAGGTTTTGGAGTTGCTTGGAGGTCGAGCGAAACCAGAAGCTCAGAGAGCGAGAGCAGAGCCGAGAGCTAGAGCCAGAGTGAGAGCCAAGAGCCAAAGCCAAAGCTAGAGCCAGAGCCAGAGCCAATGCCAAGAGCCAGAGCTAGAGCGAGAACCAGAGTCGAGAGCCAGAGCCAGAGCCAAAGCCAGAGCCGAGGGCAAGAGCTAGAGTGAGAGCCAGAGCCGAGAGAGAGAGCCAAGAACCGAGAGCCAGAGATCCAAATGGCCAAGGATAAAAATAGTATTCTAAGCCCAATGGTTCAGTCGTAACCTATTGGAGTTTAGCGTGGAACTTGTAAAAGAATTCAGCCATAATCCCAAAGAGTCTAATCGAGTTGATTAGTGCTCAAGGAGACGTAGCCCAAGAGGTTTGAGTGAACTCCATATTATATTGCTATTATGTGTGATTGCGTATTGCTACATTGTATTTGCTGTTATACGTTTTATATCATTTCAAGCAAATAGACTTAAAGAACTTAACAGTTAAAGTACAAACACAAGCATACACCTATTTCAAGTTCTTTTAATTCTGCAAATTATCAATCATAAACATAGATCTTGAAAATATGCAAGCTTTGGAGTGGGAGAGGATCTTGTAAGCATGACAACAAGCATTTAGTGCCCCATTTCATATCAGGTGGTATCAGAGCTGGTTATATCAGAGCATCAGGTTGATTAACCCCACCTTCAAAGAAGGTTATATTAGAGCAAGTTATACTAGATCAAGTGGTATCATGATGTTTGATCGATCAAAGAAGGATGCTTGATTAACAGAGAAATCTATTTGCTTGTTTAACTTGAGAGGTGTTTAAACAGTCAAGGATTAATTGTTCGATTGTTTGTAAGCTACCTATTGTTTGAGTTGCAAAGGTTCAGGGAAAGCTATTGATAAGCTAAGTCTAGGAGAGGACAAGAAGGACGAAGGGCTAAAGGCATTCTTCTTATCCCAGAGGACCTCAAAGCAATCCTTGAAGCACAAGAGATTTGTTGCAAAAGGTTGCTTGAATAAGCTCTTTGTTAATCTTGTTTCAAGTTCCTTGTTCATTCTGATAATGACAACTTCTATAAGTGAGTCTTCAAATTCTTCTTTCTTCACAAGATTCTTTGATGAAGACAAGAAGCAAGACTTGTTCACCATGATGGATATGGTGAGAGAAATGCATGAGGATGGAAGGAAGAGCATCATACTTAGAGAGTAGTTGAATTCCATGAAGGAAGAGAAGCAATTTCTTTTTGACAAATTGCAGGAAATGGAGAGGCAACTTCATATTGCAAATATGAACCTGAAAATGATGCATGAGTTGGAGACACAACTCCTTGTTGCCAAAGAAGCCTTGGTCAAGTATCATCTTGAAGAAGAGGTAAACAATTCCTGTTTGTCTTCAAATTGTTCTAAGAATGTTTATGTTGGTTTTTTTGAAAAACATACCAGAGGCATAGGGTCCAAGTTAATGTCCAAGATGGGCTATGAAGGAAAAGGCTTGGGGAAACATTTCATGTTCCTTTTGTGGTTTGGTTAACCGTAATGTTTCTAGATGTTGGAAGGGAACAACCACATACAGGAAACTTTGAAGGAAAGAAAGCAAGAAGGCAAAGGTCCACTGGACAAGGAAAACCGTGCTGTCAAGAGGATGCACATGTGTTGCACTTACTAGCATAGGCAAGGACATATTGCTGCAAAATGTTGAACTTTGAATCGAACAATGCTTCCATGAAACTTGAAGAAGGTGGAAAGAAAGAATGGCAAGGATGGGAAGAAAGATCCCATGATTGATGTGTTTTAGGATGATTCACATGTTGATGCTGATGTGCAGACAAAGGTAGGACCTTTGAAATTGACTGGTAAGAAATGGTTAGAGTTCTTATCCAATTAAGGTTGCATGTCTTTTGAAAATTCATCAAATCAATAGAATGCATTTCTTTGTTGATGGAATGTAAGTTGCAGGTTTTTATCAAGAAGGTGAATGGAAAAAGTTGAGTAGGAGACTCACTTTATTGCTGCAACATTATATTCATTTCAGCTTCGAAAGTACAGTGTGCTTAAGCAAAAGTTGAAGGATGAAATACATGCATAAGCATGATATACATGAACACAGGGATGTTGACGATTTCCTTGTATTTAAACATGTATGTGTGATTAACTTGAAGGGTTGATTACTTTGTTGTAAACATGCATGCAATGCAATATTGACTTAAGAAAAGTTGATTTGGTCTCCAAGATGGAGATGATGATCAAGTGTTTCATCTTTGAAAAAGGATCCTAAAGTTCCTTTTCTACATGCTTGACTTGAAGGGTCAATTGTTTTAAAGGCATGTTTCATTGGCGTGTTATCTATTCAATCATTTGTATGCAGATGTAAAGACATGGAGGTGTTCAAAAGATTTGAAACTATTTCCTTTGTTAAAGCAGGAGTTTAGGCCATCCAGTTGTTGTCTGTAATCCTGTTATTGTTAAAAAAATTTGTTGACAGTATGTCAAACAAGTAAAAATGAAAATTTTATGAAGCAGATGTAACTTCACATTGGTTTGAGCCACCTTTGATCAATGATCAAGGTAGATAAGTTCAAACTACCTTCTGTGAGCTTCTCAGTAGGAGTTCTGCAGGAAGTTGAGGAAGACAATTCTTCCTAGGAGGACCAACACATCCAGGAAGGAAAGTGTTCAAAGGGTTTGGTTCAGAGGCACTATGCAAGGAAAGTGTATGGAGGCTGAAATAAGAGGGTGAGGTACTCTCATTTACTGTTCAGAACAATATATCAGTCTTTTGGAGTCCAAAAGCTTTTTCGTGGGAAGGAGTGATGCAAAATGGATCTAGTATATAGACTCTAAGTCAAAAAATATTCCTCACAGAGGAAAATGAAAGTCAAAGGATGCTCTTGGAAATAGTCTCATTGCATATATCTCTTCATTTTGAATCTAACACAATTTGAATGGGCTAAAATGGACTTCATATGAAGAAGTTATTTTAAAAATAAATTTGCCCAATGTCCTTAGAAAAGGACTCAATTTCTCAGTAAATGGGACTTAAGGGAAAATGTGTTTTTAAATATAAAATCCCTTAAAGTTCATCACATCTTATTCCTTCATTGTATCGCATATATGTTATAATGGAGCATTATCATCGCATCGGAGAAAGTCAAGCGGAGTGTTTAAAAGACCCATGACCATGTGACTTGCCAACATGCGATGGTGCTGATAAGTGAAAGCACCGATTGATCGAAGATTAGCGATTGGGGAACCACAATGCAAAGGGGTCATGTGATGCCGATAATGCAATATGTGATTGTGATTGTCGTCAGTGATCAGTGATTGGCAGATCCTTGCTACAAAGGGTCATTACGACTTGAAATTGTGATAAAGCGAGGTCAGTGATCGCCATCGGTGATATATATCGAATTGGTGGATCAGATCAGTGATATATATATCGACCGACACAGTATATTGGGCTGATATACAAGACTGGAACAGAACTCTCACCAAATTTAAACCAACTACTTCTACTCATATATCAAATCATATTCATGAGTGGCATCGTCGTCATTGAATGGTTAAGACTCATGTTCCTGATTAGATTTTGGCTGAGTGGATTATAAAATACTTGTTTCCATCAATCAACGGGGATGTGGCAAAAGGTGGAGTTAAAGCAAGAAATTTCTCATTCCCAATATTTGGATTTTATTTATACACAGTCTGGCATGCTCTACGACAAGATTTTGAATGCACCTTGACCAACTTTCCCAGTCCTCCTCCTCCATCGTAGAGTAAGGACTCTCAGGCCGACGACAGTGTGATTGGTTATTTGAGCACACAAATGGAAAGTAGACCATCTAGTCAAACACTTACCATTTCTAATCAAACTTCCAATGCACCATAAAACACTCTTGCTTTAGAAGTCAATGTCGTGTCATCTGACAAGAGAAAGAATCAAAAGCAACCAGGAGGTAAGAAGAAGGGGAAAAATAAGAAGAAGCAAGATGATCCCCCTCAAGAGAAATTATCAGATTCCTCTACTTCGGCACTGAAACCTCGTTATCCATGTCTAATCTATAATGACGAGCATTTTACAAGCGATTTTTGATCCAAAATGGATCTAGTATAGACAAGTCTAAAAATACTCCTCACAGAGGAAAAAGAAAGTCAAAGGATGCTCTTGGAAATAGTCTCATTGCATATATCTCTTCATTCTGAATCTAACGCAATTTGAATGCGCTTCGGATGAAGAAGTTATTGTAAAAATAAATTTTCCTAATGTCCTTAGAAAAGGAGGAAATTTCTCATAAAATGGGACTTAAGGGAAATACATGTTCCTTAGAGGAAATCGCATTAGAGGAAAAGCAAAGGAGAAGACTTACCACAGGCTGAAGGATGCAACGATATGCGATTGCAATTTGTTGCATCACGATATCGCAGCACACATAACCCAAGGGGAAGGACCTATAGCATTGCGAAGAGCTGATATGTAATGCACTGATATCAGCAATCAGTGATTGGGTAGCGCAATACAAAGGGTCGTTGACATGAGATGATGTGATGTGCGATCAATGATAGTGATACTCTGATGTCATCAGCGATCAGCAATTGGAGGAGCATAGCACCGAGACCCATGCCATTGCATATTGCGATATGCGATAGGCGGATGGGGGAGCACTTTGAGTCATCGGATTGGAAAAGGAATCAACAGTCAAGATCTGATTGGAGATCGTTGATCTGGGGAGCTTAAGGGCTGCGGACCATGGAAGAAGCGACCACCAATAAGCAATATAGTGATAATGTCGATAGTCGATGAGGTGCCGATCAAAGTGATAAGAGATCGGTGAATCGGATTGCGATTATACAAAGGGGCAAATGCACCATGCGACATGTGATTGCAATGGGCAGACTCGATGACATTATAATGTCAAGTTTATTGTTCCTTCAGATCTGGATTAATCTTTTTTGCCATGAATTTCCTGTGCATTGGTTATTATGTTCTATTTTCGGGAATTTGCCAAAAGAAAGGCCACCTATGTATTTTCTTTGTAGCGGCTCCCATTCACCTGTGCCATGTTGTAATTAGGCATTTTGTAATAGGAATGTGTTATAGAAGACATAGAACCACAGAGCCAGTGAGCTAGAGGGCTAGATGCAGAGCCACAGAGCCAGAGATCTAGAGGGCCAGACGCAGAGCCACAAAGCCAGTGAGCGAAGGGCCATTCAAAGAGATGCAGAGCCACAAAGAAATGATGAAACACAACGTGTCATGAAAACATGAATTAGAACACAGAAGAGAAGGAAAATATACAGACAGAAGGGTCCAGCACAGATGAAGGAATTTTTGGGAACCAAAGAGGTTTTGGTAACCGTCTAGGGGGTCTAGAGACGTGATCTTGTGGACTCGAGGAGTTCGAGCCATCAGAGGCATAAATCCCATTGTTGTGTAGAGGCTTAGGGGGAGCTCACACATTGGAAATAATACAAGCCAGTAAGAGGAGAACAGAGAGAAGCCACCAAAGGTTAGAGGTGTTTATTCTCCTTACAAAGATCCAGAGCCACAGAGCCAAGAGCCAGAGCGAGGGAGAGAGCTAGAGCTAGAGCCGAGAGCCAGAGCCGAGAGCCAAGAGTCGAGAGCCAGGGCTGAGAGCCGAGAGCTAGAGAGCCAAACGGCTAGGGATAAATATGGTATTCTAAGCCCAATGGTTCAGTCATAATCTATTGGATATGACTGTGTAACTTGTAAAATAATTCAACTATATTGTTGTCTCCTGTGGTTTTCTTATTTGCTACTTTATTTACTATTATATGCATTTCATATCAGTTTAAGAAAATGAGCATAAGCACTTAATAGTTAAAGGAAAACACAAGCATACACCTATTTCATGTTATTTTAATTCCACAAATTATCAATCATAAGCATAGATCTTAGGGATATATAAGCTTTGGAGTGGGATAGGTTTTGTAAGCAAGACAAGAAACCTTTAGTGCCACATTTCAAATCAGGTGATATCTGAGCATCAGGTTGATTAACCCCACCTTCAAAGAAGGTGGTATTAGAGTTGGTTATATTAGAGTAACTTATAGCAGAGTAGGTTGTATCATGAAGTAGGTTGTATCATGATGCAAGTGGTATCAGATCAGAATGCTTGATTGACAGAGCAATCTATATGCTTGTTTGACTTGAAAGGTGTTCAAACAGTATAAAGGATTTAGCTGTTTGATTGTTTATAAACTGACTGTTGTGTGTGTTTGCAGAGGTGAAGGGAAAGCTATTAGTAGCTAGGTCTAGGAGAGGACAAGAAGGAAGAAGGGTTGAAGGAATTATTCTTATCCCAAAGGACCTCAGAGAAATCCTTGAAGCAGAAGAGGTTTGTTGCAAAAGGTTGCTTGAATAAGCTCTTTGTTAATCTTGTTTTAAGTTCTTTTGTTCATTTTGATAATGACTACTTCTACAAGTAAGTACTCAAATCCTTCCTTCATCACAATATTCTCTGATGAAGACATGAACCAAGACTTGTTCATCATGATGGATATGGTAAGAGAAATGAGTGTTGAACTTCGAGATCAGTTGAATTCCATGAAGGAAGAGCAGTAGTTGCTTTCTAACAAATTGCAGGGAGTGGAAGGCCAACTTCATATTACAACTATGAACCTGGAAAGGGTGCATGAGTTGGAGACACAACACCTTGTTACCAAAGAAGCCTTAGTCAAGTATCAGCTTGAAGAGTGGGTAAACAATTCCAGTTTGTCTTCGAATTCCTCTAATAATGTTTATGGTGGTTCTTTAGAAAAACATACTAGAGCCATAGGGTCCAAGTTAATGTGCAAGATGGGCTATCAAGAAAAAGGCTTAGGTAAACATGCATAGGGTATTGTTGAGCCAATAATGTTTGAGGAAAGGCCTAAGTATTTGGGTCTTGGATATGGACAATCTTATAGAGAAACTTCCAAAGCTGGCATGAAGACAATTGAAGCAATTCCAAGAAGGAGTTTCATTTCAGGTCTTCTACCTCAAGAGTGTAAAGATTGTATCCATGGGGAATGCAATAGTTTGAAACATGCTTTGCAGTACAAAGGTGTTCATAAGCATACACTTGAACCAGAGAGTTGTGGAAACTCTGAAAGCTTTGAATAGATTGATGGTGTTCCAAAGGGGGCCACTTCTTCATTTGACTCACCTCCTCATGAAGGTAATAAAGGTGAAAAAGAAAGGTATAAATACAGTTCTAATCATATTCCTTTTGATTATGTAAAGCATGGTAAATTTCCATATAAGCATTAGAAAAACATTGCATGTTCCTTTTGTGGTTTGGATAACCATAATGTTTCTAGCTGTTGGAAGAACATGGCCACAAGTAGGAAACTTTGGAAGGAAAAGAAGCAAAAAGCAAAACATCCATTGGACAACACAAATCATGATGCTGAGAAGATCACATGTGTTGCACTTACTGCCATAAGCAGGGACATATTGCTGCAAAATGTTGGACTCTGAATCCAACAATGCTTCCACGAAACTTGAAGAAGGTGAAATGAAAGAATGGCAGGAATGGAAAGAAATATTCCATAAATGATGTGTTTCAGGATGATTCACATGTTGATGTTGATGTGCAAACAAAGGTAGCACCTTTGAAATGGATTGATAAGAAATAGTTAGATTTCTTATTCAATTAAGGTTGCATGTCTTTTGAAAATGCATCAAATCAACAAAATGCATTTCTTTGTTAATAGAATGCAAGTTGCTGGCTTTTACCAAGAAGGTGAATGGAAAAGTTGAGTAGGAGACTCACTTTATTGCTGCAACATTATATTCATTTCAGCTTCAAAAGTATAGTGTGCTTAAGCAAAAGTTGAAGGATGAAATGCATGCATGAGAATGATGTGTACGAACACAAGGACGTTGATGATTTCCTTATATTTGAACATGTGTGTGTGTGATTAACTTGAAGGGTTGATTACTTTGTTGTAAACATGCATGTAATGCAATATTGACTTGAGAAAAGTTGATATGGTCTCCAAGATGGAGATGTTGATGAAGTGTTTCATCTTTGAAAAAGAACTGTAGAATTCTTTTTCTACACGCTTGACTTGAAGGGTCAATTGTTTTAAAGGCATGTTTTGTTGGCTTGTTATATAGTCAATCATTTGTGTGCAAATGTAAAGACATGGAGGTAATTCACAAGATGTGAAAATCTGTTTCTTTTGTTGAAGCAGGAGTTTAGGCCATCCAGTTGTTGTCTAAAGAATCTGAGAAGAATCTGAGAAGATAGAGTTTGAGCTAAAGGAGGAAGAATCAAACTCTACAGCAAAGGAGGAATTAGAAGATGAAAAGCCACAAACTCTAAGTGTGAGAAGATCAGTTAGAGAAAGAAGGCATCTATATAGGTATAGTCCATCTTCTTTCTGTTCAAATTTTGCTTTGTCTGTTACTGATGGTGATCCCAAAACTTTGAAGGAAGCAGTGGACTCAGAGGATGGAAAACTCTGTAAAGAGGCCATGGTTGATGAAATGGCATCTTTGCACAAAAATGAGGCTTGGGATCTGGTGGAGTTGTCGGCTGGAAGGAAACCCATTGGTAAAAAATGGGTGTTCAAAAAGAAGACAAATGCAGAATGAAAGGTGGAGAAATACAAAGCTCGGTTGGTAGCAAAAGGTTATTCCCAGGTGCTAAGAATTGATTTTCGTAATATTTTTTCTCCTGTTGCCAAGGTAGCTTCTATTAGATTGCTTTTATTTGTTGTTGCTTCTTTTGATTTTGAGGTAGAACAGATGGATGTGAAGACAACATTTCTTCACGGGGATCTAGAAGAGGAAATCTACATGAAGCAACTTGAAGGATTTACGGTGAAGGGTAAGAAAGAACTGGTATGCAAGTTAAAGAAGTCTTTGTATGGGTTAAAACAGTCACCAAGGATGTGGTATCAGAAATTTGATACATTTATATGGCGACTTGGATTCACCAGAAGAAAAGTAGATCACTGTGTGTATTTCAAATTAATTGGTGACCATGTTATTTATCTGGTCTTGTATGTGGATGATATGTTGTTGGTTGGAAATGACAAAGAAATTATCCAGGATTTGAAGACCCAATTGTCCTCCAAATTCGACATGAAAGATCTTGGTGCTGCAAACTATATTTTGGGCATGGAAATTAAAAAGATCGAGCAAAGAGGAAGCTCTGGTTAAACCAGAGGAAGTATGTCAAGACAATACTGTAGAGGTTTAATATGCAGGATAGTAAACCGATGAAGATTCCTATTCTTGTAGGTGTGAGGTTATCTGTTGAACAGTGTCCCAAGACACAAGAAGAGGAAGAGGACACGTCCCGTGTTCCATATGCAAGTGCAGTCGGTAGCTTGATGTATGCAATGGTCTGTAATAGACCAGACATTGCATATGCAGTGGGAGTATTGAGCATGTTTATTTCAAAACCAGGGAAGGAGAATTGGACAACAGTGAAGCGGATTTTAGGTATTTGCGTGGCACTAGTGATTATGGTTTGTGCTATCAAGGAAGAACAGGATTGGAAATTTTTTTGGATATTCATAGCTTTGTTGATGCAGACTAGGCTGGAGATCTGGATCAGAGAAGATCTACAAGTGGGTATGTGTTTAACCTATTTGGAGGCACAGTCAGTTGGATGAGTAAGAAACAATCTGTAGTGGCACTATCAACTACAGAGGCCAAATACATGGCAGCCACTAATGCAAGGAAGGAAGTAGTTTGGTTGCAGAGATTGTGTTCAAGTATGGGGTTAGTACATGAAGCTATAAGGATAGACTGTGACAACCAAAGTGCAATTTTCTTGGCAAAGAACCCTACATATCATTCAAAGACAAAGCACATTGATGTTCAGTATCACTTTGTGAAGGATATGACAGAAGACAAAAAGGTGTTTCTGGTAAAGGTGGACACTTTGAAGAATACTACAGATGCATTAACAAAATCTGTGAGCTCTGAGAAGTTCTCTTGGTGTAGAGAAACAATGGGCATTTTAGGGCTGAAAAAATGACTAAGCTTTCTTATGGCCCCCTGTGGAAACAAAACAACAAGTGGGAGAATGTTGGGTTGTGTCATATTCTTTCCATGACTAGCCCACGTAGTTAACCGAGCGGTTAGAGGGGGGGGCGGAGCACCCCCTTCGTTGCGCCGATTGTGTAGCGGGGGGGGGCATAGGGGGTTTGAGGTGTACCCATAACCTATGGTTTTGTGCATGATTTTGGCACATGTTTTTGGACGCGATGGTTTTCGGTGCATGGTATTGGATGCTTCAGCATGTATAAATATGTATTATAACATTGAAAGGAACATAATGAAAAATCAAGCTGGTAGTCCCGGTTTTGGGATCCAGGGGAAAATCTTTGTGTATATGTGTTTTATGAGTTATTCTCTCGCATTGTTTATTTTCTGTGTTTTAGAATTCGTATGTAGGTAATTTCTATACAAGGTTAAAACCTACACACAGGACTAATCTAAAACAACTTTTATATGTCCATGGGGCACATTTTCTTATAGGAAACTCCCATTTGGTTTGAAGAATGTAGCGGCGACATTTCAGAGGGCAATGACCTATGCCTTCCATAACATCAAACACACTGTTCAACCTTAACTTGACGATTTACCTTCTCATTCACAAAAGTAGACTAATCACCCACAACATTTGAGAGCGATATTTTTACGGTGCCGACACTACAAGATACGACTCAATCCACACAAATGTGTGTTTTGTGTTGGTTCTGGTCGATTGCTTGGTTTTTTAGTGTCTAGAGATGGAATTCGACTCGATCCATTAAAGGTTCAGCCAATTCTTGACATGCCTCCACCTTCAAATATTTTATAGTTACAGAGACTCCAAGGGAAGGCTAACTTTTTGAGGAGGTTCATTCCCAATTACACTGAAATGGCTAAAGGTCTTACACATCTTTTGAAAAAGGAGATACCCTTCCATTAGGATCAGGTTGCGCAAGCTTCCTTTGATGCTCTTAAAGATACCTTGATTAAAGCGTCATTAATGTATTCTCTGAATTATCGAAATGACTATTACCTGTATCTCATTGCTGCAGATACAACCATTGCCATGGTTTTAGTCCAAGAGGAAAATGGGATTGAATATATGATATATTATTTGAGCCGCAATCTCAATGATAGAGAAAGTAAGTACTCTTATGTCAAGAAACTAGCTTTGGCAACAGTGTAAGCTATTCAAAAAATTCGCCACTACATCCTACTCCAGAAGACCACCATCATTTTAGATTGCAACCTTATGACATATATTTTGTCACATCAATTACTGAGGGGAAAATACTCAAAATGGATCGTCATTTTGCAGGAGCTTGATCTGGAATTCATCAAGTCCAAATGAAATAAATCTCTTGTTTTCGCCGAGTTTCTTTGTGACCTTCCTTCAACCTCCATTGATTCAACATTTGAACCATCGATTTTGGATTAGTCTCTATTTCTGACATCTTCATATGGAGATATATTGATCTATCTTCAGAGCCAAACTCTCCAACCTGAAACCTCTCGCTCGCAATAATGACATATTCGATACCAAGCCAAAGATTATCTGATCATTGGAGACACTCTTTATCGTCGTTGTATCGATATGATTTTACGGAGGTGCCTCACACATGAGGAAGCCGAGAAAGCCTTGAATGATTTCCATTCAGGTGCTTGTGGTGGAAAATTATCTGGATATGCTATCTCATAGAGAATTCTCTGTGTCGTTTACTTCTAGCCAACTATATTCAAAGATTGTAATATTGTCATTAGAAGTTGTCATGCATGCCAGATATATGACCACATAACTAGATTACCATTTGCACCATTGCATCCAGTCATTGTTGTTCGACCATTCGCCAAATGGGGCATTGACTTCATGACATGTAACCCCACCTTGACCGGGGGGCATGGGTATATTATAGTCACCGTTGACTATTTTACCAAATGGTCCGAGGCGATGCCAGCATTAAACAAAAATGGCGAAACAACTACTATTTTATTTTTTAACCTCGTGGTTGCCCATTTTGGTGTACCACAGGCCATATTTATATATCATGGGTTGCATTTTCGCAATCACATGATGGCTGAGTTAACTGTTAAGTTAGGACTGTCACATGATAGTTCTACCCCTTATTATCCACAAGCGAATGGACAAGTTGAGGCCATCAACAAAGTCTTGAAGCCAATGTTGCAAAGAATGATAGGGGTTCATAAATGAAAATGGAATTTAATCATGTACTCTGCCTTCTAGGCATATCAAACCTCAGTGAGAAATGCAACTAGATTCACACCCTTTCAGTTGGTGTACGGTTTGGAAGCAATATTGCCGATACAATGTGAAATTTCATCTCTCAAACTCGCAATTGACTTGTTACCTGACACTTCTGAAGAAGAAGCCAGTTTCTTAGAACTTATCCATTTGGATGAAACCCGTCGTGATTCTGCATTGGCTAATGAAGCACATAAGAAACGAATCAAGTTGCAATATGATAGAAATGTCAAGCCTCGTATCTTCTCAGAAGGAGACCTAGTCTTACTTTACGATCAGGAAGCTAATAAAATTGGAGCAGGGAAATTTGAACCAATGTCTATGGGTCCTTATATTTTCAAGCATGTTTTGGAAAAAGGTGCCTACAAGTTAGTAGATTATGATGGGATTCCATTGTCGCAGCCCTGAAACAGGCTGTACCTCAAACGTTATTATGCTTAATTGAGTATGGTAAAATTCACTGTATATATTCTTTCATTGCATGTGTGTGTGTGTTAGTGTGTGTCTTTTAGAGTTTTTTTATGAGGTTAGTAATTCGCTTTACATTTGTTGCAGATGTTGGACTCTTTAGAACCATTTGTTGGTTACACTGATGGAGCTAGTCGTAGTACGCAGAACCTATCTTCTGTAGTATGGGTTATTTTCTCTCCAAGTGGTGAGTTAGTGAGTTTTCAAGGGATTTGTATCATTTGATCGATGAATAATATCGTTGAGTATAGTGCGTTGATAAAACTTCTCTTCGATGCCATTTCACTTGGCATTTGCTGAATCATTGTTAGGCTAGATTCACAACTCATCATACTACATCTTAC
>APFE031193339.1:41725-131641 GCA_000404065.3 Pinus taeda | reverse complement strand
GTACCCCTGTAAAGGTCAAAAGGCGCGAGTTTCATCTTTAAAAAGTTACTTGTGGTCACTTCTAGAGCATTCTAGAAGAGTTTTTGACGTGTATTGAGCGCCTCCAGATGGTTCATGCATCCCTATGATAGAGGAGCTTATCCCATCAAGAGAGGAGCTACCCCATCCAAAAGAGGGAGTATCCCATTGATGTTGGAACTGAATACCCTCCTCTAGAATACTATAAATACAGGCATTGGGCCAGAGGAGGGGAGGTTGAAAGCTGAACATTCTAAAGGGTAAATGCTGCTGGAATTAGGACTTCATTTGTTGACTTGTGAGGAGAGATCACTATCCTTCCTTGTTGCCATAGTGGGAGTGGGTGAGCTTGTCAAAGTAGAGGAAATCTCTTGCTGGACCCTGGGAGGAGCTTGCACAACACCAAGGCTCAGGTTGTAATGGTTCCTTTGATTATTTAATACAAATAAGTCCATTCTTCTCAATGATTTGTTAATGAATTATTTCATGTATTCCTTGGTCAATATGATAGATATGCTTTATTTTATGATGAATATTTAGATGCTATGTAATCGTTTGCTTTGTTAGTGTATGCAGGTCTGAAAGTGAAGGAGGAGCTCATCTGGATCAGCAAGGCTGGACTGCTACAACAAGCGTAGGACCTAAGGTAAGATCGAAAACATTTGAATTCTTGTAGAATGATGTGTATCTAGAGAAGGATAGCTCTTGTTTGGTTTGTTTGTCATTAGAGAGTCTTAGACTCCTAGGAAGGTTGGATTTCTCCGCAAATATAACCCATTCCGTGTGACAGGTGTGATACTCTAAGGATGAGACTTCAACTAGTTTCTTGGTCACAGTTTGCAACTCAGTTCAGGGATTTAAGTCGAGCAAATGATAGTCAGTAAATGAAAATCACAAGGGCTAATCTAATGATGCTACTGGAGCCACCACCAGGGAAATTAGGATGTTTGCAAATAAATTGTTCAGTTTATAAACAAAACTCAGAGATAGACTGAAGCAACATTGAACTACTTTTCACTTGCATAGCAAATGTAGTTCGAAGGCTGGCTGGCTTGACTTTAGGCTCCGTCTGTAAGTTTATAAAGCAAACAAATATAGAGAAGAAAACAAGCTACTCGATCCCCAGTGGAGTCACCATTCTATTATCAGGAAATCTAGTGTCTATGCAAAACTGCTAGTCCCACTAAGATGGGTAGCTATCTTAGAAACAAACAGATAAAAGTTACTTTTGCTTTCCTTTACGAGAAATAGATAGGATAGGAGTAAAGAATACCAACCTCTCTCTTTCTCTTGGTTCTCTGCTTGTTGCTTCTCCCCCTTTGATGGATCTTTGATGCTCCTCCCTTGAGCACTCTGCTTCAAAGAGTGCCTATAAATTCAAAGCAACATAATACCTTCAAAGTTCAGAGTTCTACAATCGTAAACAATATAGGACTAGATATATATTAACCACATGCATGCATATATTAGCAAACATACAAGAATATGGAGGAAAAGAGGATTACAACCAATTGTTCTAACCCAACGTCATCCTCTCAGCATGAAAGCCCTTCTTCACCTCATGAAAAGCTTAGATCACCCAATACTATGATATTCCACTAGGAAACCAACACCACTTCCTTACAAGATACAAGATTCCAGCCTCTGGATCTCTAGGATGAGGGATCCATATATAGATGATTGCAGGGGGGTGAGTCAACTTTTGGGATTTTGATTAGTGTCTTCTCTTTGATATTTCTTGATTTCACTTGGAGATCGGTGATCTCTTACTCATCCCTGCGTGAATTCAGAGAGGCAAGTGTCATAGGAGAAGTTTCTAGAAGATTCCATGATCATCCACCTTGCAAATTGTCTCTGCCTTTTGTCTACTCTCGCCCATCGCACCCTACAGAAGGCATTCCAGTATGCATCAAACTTTTTACACTGAGCAGGTGAGATGCATCGCACCCTCTACACTAAGCAGTCTGTATGGTCCAGTTTTGACCAGTTCTGAGTAGTTTTCTGTGGAGAACTTCTGGGAGATGATGTAATCAGCTGACCTTGTTTCTTTAGGGTATGAAACAACACTTTTAGGGACTCAGAATCCCTTGGTTTATGGAGATATGTGATTGGGGTTGTAGTGCCCAGATATGTCTATAACATCCACACGAAAAATGGTGAAGTTGCAATATAAGAAGTTGCGTGCAAGAAGTTGTACTATGGAGGGAGGTGCTATGCAACACAGTAGGAAAGTGATCATTGGAGTCACTGTTCATGATTTGACAGCTAGAAGATGGTTAAGAGGAGCATTCTGGTGGAATTTAAGCCTAAATTTTTTGAATATCTGCTGCCTAAACACCATTAATGATCAAATTTTGGGGGGAACGTTCGGATTTGAATTCAAAAAACCGTATAAATTACATGTCTCGGTCCAACAGAGAACACTTTGCACCCTTAGAGTTTTTGAGCTGTGTTGTTTGTTGCTTCTGAACACTCGTATTTTGAGGATTTGGTCACAAGCCCTACATTTGCGAACTTACTAGATTTGAATAAAAAATTCATGCTTCAAACCATCTTAGTACCAAGCTGTTTTGAGATAGTGAGCATTAGGGGAGATGTCGTGTCTGAAGGAGATGCTGCAAAGGTAGTGAGTATCGAAGCTCTAACTTCCGTGTCTACGATGCCGAGCTCATCTAGGTTGAAGCCTACCCCTATTAGAGAAACCCAAAAACTGAAGAAGGATAAACAGAAGAAGTCAGTGTGGGTGCACGAATCAACCAGAAAACACTCTGCAACTCAGAAATAGAAGAAAGACAAGCAGCCTAAGAGGGTTGTCGATCTATAGTCCTAGGAAGGACAAGGCACCGAGGACATAGATGTTGAGGAAATGGAGCCCCTTACCAAGGTTCCTGACTATATCCCTCCATGAAATGGGAAGGAAAAGGTCACCAAGGATTGAGACTCATACAAAATTTTCATTTCTACGCCCTACTATCAGAGCAAGCTCCCTTTGAAGGTATAGGCCTTGTGTGGATCCCCTTGCTGAAAATGGAATATTAGGATCTAGTAGATCATGAGTGGTTCCTTCACCTAGCGACAACCAACTATATGAAGTGTGTCTACTACTCGAACTCAAGTGTCATCGAGCTAGATATGGTGGAATGGATCCATGGAGTGGAGAATTCAGGATTGTTGAACTTGTTGCGGGTGCCCCATTGTCACTGCACCACTATCAACACAACCTGTGTGTGTCAACTACTTACTCTGGTGCATGATGGGTGCTTATGGATAGGAGGGCTTATACCCATCGTTGACATGCTCATCCATAGGATCATGCACCTACCACATGAGGGTTTGAATCTGGCTAAGAACTTTGGCAGATAAACAAGAGAAAAGGATTTGGTGGACAAGATGAAGAAGGAATTTTCCCTCATGAAAAAGCATGCGGATACTCAATTAATTCCATAAATGACCCCGTGGTGCAAATTTCCACACAAACCTTAGCTCGGAAGGTAATGAGGAAGTGTCACATGAATGAAGTTTTGGCACCCATGGTTTCTCTAGATATGCAATGCGCGAAGGGTGTGTAGATCAGCTTGTCAAGGTACCTATGCAGTGAATTCCTCATGAATTGTCATGAAGTACAAGATGATACCAAGCCATTCCATTATGCTTGGTTGCTACTCTCCATTGTGTTGGTCACATGGGAGCTACCGAAGGACATCCATTTTCCTTCATTGAAAGAAGGATTGCTAGAGGCCATGCAATCTACTTCCCTATGGGCCATGAAGGACAACGTGCAGGTCACAGAAACAAAAATATTCTAGGTTTTGATGGAATCAAGCCTCCAAATGGCCATCAACTAGTGTGCAAGGTTTTCCCCAACCTTGTATGAGCAGTTGTTAGCTTATACCACATTCAAGGCTGACTTAAACTGAGTTTACATTCATGCATGGAAGGACCCACTATAGAATGGTATGATTTTCCATATTTTGTCATAGATACAGACATACAGGAGGTAATAAAGCAATGGCCAACATAGTCACACACTCCATCATACTTGGATGTTAAAACTAGTAAGGGCGCAGAAATATCAGTAGCAAAGAAAATAAAGGATGCAACCAAGAAGGCTGCACAAAATATGGTCACTCAAAGGAAAAAGGAAGTCGTAGAAAAGGCTAAGATGGAGAAGGAGCATGCTGCTAAGGAGTAGGTCGAGCAAGAGTAATGCAAGTCAGAGCAAAGAAACAAATCCCCTTTCCTTGAGACTGAGGAAGAAGAATAGTCCACACAGACCGACAGAGGAGATGAGGGGAAGAGCACCCCATTTCAACTAAAGAAGCATAGACAAGAGCAGCGGGAATGTCCCCACAAAAAGAGAAAATCAAACAAGTTGTAGGGTGATACCATGGTATTAATGGAGGGTGATCTCGATGAGATAGGAAAAAAATATGAGACACTACCACTTAAGTGTTGCACAATCTTGAGCAATAGTATATGAATATGTTGGGGAGCATTCAAAAGGATATGCATGAGTTGCAGATCCAGGCTAATAGGATACAGGTGCGCGTGGGCCAAGTGAGCGTAACACAAGCGAGCCTAGCACCAGGGATGAGTCAAGCTATAGAAGGACCCTAGACCTTCGAACTCTTGCTTTACCCAAAGGGTCCCTACGTGCAAAGTCATTCGATGAATGCATCATCTTGACCACCATTAATAACGTTGGGCTAAACATTGCAACACTCCAAAATGGGCTTCTTCATGCACTATAGGTAGGGGTGATGAAGGAATTAAGAGCTTGGGAGCAGCACATACTCAATTTGATTTTTGAATATAGGGTGAACAATGAGAACATCTTTGCCAAGAAAACGCAGGCCTTAAAGGACAAGGAAATGTTGTAGGCACCAAGTTCCTGGTTGGAGTCCGCGGTTGCAAAGGCATGTCGAATAGTGTTGGAGCTTCACATTGCAGAGGATGCACAGCCGTAAGCTAACATCTAGAAGTTATCTGCAGGAGTGCGCGAGGTGAAGACGAAAGTTGGACAAGTTCAATTCGAGCTCAATATGAAAATCATGGTGTTGGAGCTCAAATTATAGCTAATGACACTACCTGAGGTCAGGGAGCAGCACAGAGATGCCATAAAATAAGGGATAGCCTCTTTAGATGCCACAGTTGCTCACAGCTCAGCCTTATTTGAGCAGGTAATGGAATTGGTGATGACTCTCCAAGAAGGCCCAAACTGCAGATATTGAATATAGCAGTTCATGAGCTGCAGAAGAAGTACAATGAGGTTTGGGTGATGATGTGCTCAATTTGTCCAACACAATGCCTTGCCAAGTTGCAGAAGAGGAAGCAACTCCTCTTAAAAGTAGAAGCAACCCAAAAGATGGAGGTCGTGCTTAAGGCCAGGTTGGGGCCATAGTTAGAAGAATCTTACCAAGTCACAACCAACATTCAGGAGAAGCTGACGGGTTTGTAGCAAACCCATCAAACGATGAAGTTGGTCATAGAAGGACCAGCTACTGAGCAGCTAGTGGAGGATGTCAGGTAGGAAATGCAAATCGCTGTCAAGGTTGCAGTAGTGTAGGTGGAGCTAGGGGATCTTCGCAGCAAGATCACAACACTAACTGAGTGACACCAGGGCATGTCATGATCTTTGTGTTGGGGGCCTATTGGGAGGGGGTCCCCTAGGTCAGGTTTGGGATTAAAAACCAAACTTTTGATGTAATTTTTGGTAAAATATGTAAAGTGTCCACAATTTGTGGATGAAGAACATATAGTTAATTAGGAGTACAAGGGGTTTTAGTGCCTTGTCTATGTAAATTTGAGTCATTTTTTAGATCCTCCCATGGTTTGCAGACCATGGAATTGTATAAATAGGTGTGTCTTAGAAAGTCTAAGGCATAATATGATGATGATGGATTTAATGGGTCAATATAAGGTAGCGAATAGAAGTGAGTAATAGAGGAGGGAAAGGCTATGCAGCGGAGTGCACAGAGGCCTAGAGTGGTGTCCATAGCTAAGTGAGCAGACCCCTATTGTTGAGTGCAAAGGGCAGTCTTGAGTCTGTAATACCATATTGAAGATTAATAAAGAAGATTGATGAAGAATTCTTGTGGTTATCTATTTACCTTTGATATTTATGTTTGAAATACATGTTGTGATTGAATAATGTCTTTATGAAATATTGATACATTGATGCACGACTCTAAGGGATAAGTATTAATAACTTTACACAATGCATGTTAAGTACTTTCTAAAACATTATAATACATTCTGTTATGTTTGTTAAATACTTAAGTATATCTGCGCAAGCTATGATCTAGGGTTATTTTCTTATGTGTGTAAGTGGATGATTCAACTGTTAAGGGTTTGTAAAGACCTATCATAGACCTTCGTGAAGGTCTAGAGACCGCTTAAAGGAAATTGCAGTACTGAGCAGTAGGGGCTTATAGATCTGTGTGAAGGATATCTAGGGCAATAAAAGACATCACACTAATCTCTGGATGTGGAAACTTGGTTCCAGCACCTCCCCATACTGCTTTGGGTGAGACTTCAGCATGCGCTATACATGTTGATGCTGAAAGGTGTAGGTTTTAAGCCCGTACAGAAATTACCTACATACGAATTCTAAAACACAGAAAATAAACAATGCGAGAGCATAACACATAAAACACATATACACAGAGATTTTCCCTTGGATCCCATAATCGGGACTAGTAGCTTGATTTTTCATTATGTTCCTTTAAATGTTATAATACATATTTATACATGCTGAAGAATCCAATACCATGGACTGAAAACCATCACGTCCAATACCATGGACCGAAATCCATCGCATCCAAAAAACATGTGCGAAAATCATGCTCAAAACCATAGGTGGGTCCACCCAAACTAACATAGGGTCCAAAACCAAAATTTTCCAGGGCACTACCCTGGACCCCATAATGTGGGGTTATGGGTGCACCTCAAACCCCCTGTGAACCCCCCCCCCCCCCGCTACACAATTAGCACAACGAAGTGGGGCTCCGGCCCCCACTCTAACCCCCTGGTTAACTATGTGGGCTAGTTGTGGAAGGAATATAACACAACCCAACATTCTTCCACTTGTTGTTTTCTTTCCATAGGGGGCTACAAGAGAGCTTAGTCATTTCTCTAGCCCTGAAATGCCCATTGTCTCTCTACACCAAGAGAACTTCTCAGAGCTCACAGATTTTGTCAATGCATCTCTAGTATTCTTCAAAGTGTCCACCTTTACCAACAACACCTTTTTGTCTTCTATCATATCCCTCACAAAATGATACTGAACATCAATGTGCTTTGTCTTTGAATGATATGCAGGGTTATTTGCCATGAAAATTTCACTTTGGCTATCATAGTCTATCCTTATAGCTTCTTATACTAACCCATTCTTGAACACAATCTCTGTAACAAACTACTTCCTTGCTTGCATGAGTGGCTGCCATGTATTCTGCCTTTGTAGTTGATAGTGCCACTACAGATTGTTTCTTACTCATCCACCTGACTGCACCTCCAAATAGGTTAAACACATACCCACTTGTAGATCTTCTCCGATCCAGATCTCCAGCCCAGTCTACATCAACAAAGCCACGAATATCCAACACTCTTTCCAATCCTGGTCTTCCTTGGTAGCACAAACCATAATCACTAGTGCCACGCAAATACCTGAAAACCCGCTTCACTGCTGTCTAGTGCTCCTTCCCTAGTTTTGACATAAACTTGCTCAATACTCCCACTGCATGTGTAATGTCTGGTCTAATACAGACCATCACATACATCAAGCTACCGACTTCACTTGCATATGGAACATGGGACATGTCCTCTTCCTCTTATGTCTTGGGACACTGTTCAGCAGATAACTTTACACCTACAGGAATAGGAACCTTCACCGGTTTACTATCTTGCATATTAAACTTCTGCAATATTGTCTCAACATACTTCCTCTGGTTTAACCAGAGCTTCCTCTTTGTCCGATCTCTTTTAATTTCCATGCCCAAAATGTAGTTTACAGCACCAAGATCTTTCATGTCAAATTTGGAGGACAAATGGGTCTTCAAATCTTGGATAATTTCTTTGCCATTTCCAACCAGCAACATATCATCCACATACAAGACCAGATAAATAACATGGTCACCAATTAATTTAAAATACACGCAGTGATCTTTTTTGCTTCTGGTGAAGCCAAGTCCCCGTATAAATGTATCAAATTTCTGATACCACATCCTTGGTGATTGTGTTAACCCATACAGAGACTTATTTAACTTTCATACCAATTCTTTCTTACCCTTCACTGCAAAGCCTTCAGGTTGCTTCATGTAGATCTCCTCTTCCGGATCCCCATGAAGAAATGTTGTCTTCACATCCATATGTTCTACCTCAAAATCAAAAGCAGCAACAACAGATAAAAGTAATATAATAGAAGTTACCTTGGAAACAGGAGAAAAGATATCACCAAAATCAATTCCTCGCACCTGGGAATAACCTTTTTCTACCAACCGAGCTTTGTATTTCTCCACCTTTCCTTCTACATTTGTCTTATTCTTGAACACCCATTTATTGCAAATGGGTTTCCTTCCAGCCGACAACTCCATGAGATCCCAAGCCTCATTTTTGTGCAAAGATGCCATTTCATCAACCATGGCCTCTTTCCAGAGTGTTCCTCCTCTCAATCTACTGCTTCCTTCACAGTTTTGGGATCATCATCAGTAATAGATAAAGCAAAATTTGAACAGAAAGCACATGGACTATACCTTTCTAGCCGCCTTCTTTCTCGAATTGATCTTCTCACCCTCGGAGTTTGTAGCTCTTCATCTTATGATTCCTCCTCTGTTGTAGAGTCTGATTCTTCCTCCTTTAGCTCAAACTCTATCTTCTCAGGTTCTTTTTGTTGGACTTCATGTTTAATAACATCTTTCACCTCTCTGAACACCACATCTCAGTTGTACTTAACCTTCCTTGTTACTGGGTTCCAAAGCTTATAACCTTTTAAACCATCCTTATACCCAATAAAGATGCACTTTTAAAATTTATTATCCAACTTGGTTCATTTCTCCTTTGGAACATGTACATATGCATCACATCCAAATACCCTCAGATGTGAAAGAGAGGGTTTCTTACTAGTCCATACGTCTTGTGGAGTCTTATCCTCCAACGTTGATGAAGGTAACCTGTTGACAAAGTAACATGCAGTGTCCACCGCCTCTGCCCAAAATTCCTATCCTAACCCGGCACCACTGAGCATGCTTCTTACCCTTTCCATCAACGTCTTATTCATTCTTTCTGCAACTCCATTTTGCTGAGGTGTATATGGAGTAGTCTTATGTCGTGTTATACCACACTTCTTACAGAATTCATCAAATTCCTTACTGCAAAACTCTCCACCATTATCTGTCCTCAACACCTTTATCTTCTTCTCTGTCTGATTTTCCATGAGAGCCTTAAATTATTTAAACCTGTCAAAGGCTTTAGATTTCTTCTTAAGGAAATATATCCATGTATTCCTTGAGAAGTAATCTATAAATGATACATAGTACATAGACTTACCCAGTGATGGAACCTTCACAGGTCCAAACACATCACTGTGCACAAGTTATAATTTCTATTTCGCCCTCTTACTACCAGTGGGGAAGCTCACCCGATTCTGCTTCCCATATACACAATTTTAATAGAAATCAAAATCCAGAGAGCTATTACTCATACCTTCTACCATACCTTTACCATGAATTATTTGAAGGCCCTTCTCTCTAACATGTCCAAGCCTTTGATGCCACAAGATGGTCTTCTCTCAAGAGAGCACTAGATTTTCTACTCCACTTTCAGGAACCACATAATTGTTGCACCCATCAATAGCAGTGTTACCTTATAGCGTGTATAGAGTTCCAATCTGAACTCCCCACATTAATACCAGTGCTCCCCGAACCATCTTGCAGGTATCCTTCTCGAACACTGTTTTTACACCTAGATCATCCATCTTGCTCATAGAAATCAGATTTCTGGCTAATGCAAGAATATGTAGAACACCCGGAAGTGTTCTAACCCTTCGAGCTTGCAACTTCAACTTTACTTTTCCACGACCAATGATTCTAGCCTTCCTATCATCCCCTAAGAAGACATCACCACCATCATATTTCTCACAATCACAGAACCACTCTCTATGGGGAGTGAAGTGAAAGGATGCACCTGAGTCAATCAACCGTGCCTCATGATCTACATGTGTACTTGAAGAAGACAAGTATACATCCCCACCTTCATCTGAGGTGGTTTTCACCTCTGCAGAAGGAGCATCATCATATCCCTTTCCTTTGTCAGGAGCTTTAGATTTACAGTCCCTTTTGAAGTTGTCTTCCTCTCCGCATTTCTAGCACATCACCTTTATAGGCTTTTTTAGAGATTTAGATCTCCCTCTAGGTTTAGATCTCCCACTCGATGACTTATTTTTGTTTCTGTTCTGGGACCTTCCTCGTACAGACAAGGCATCACCATTTTGGCTCTCCATATTTTTTTGTCTCATCTCCTCCATCAACAAGGCTGAAACTATTTCATCAAACTACAAGGTAGTTGCATTGCTACCTATTGCAATAACCAGACTATCCCACAAATCTGGTAGAGAACAGAACAAACTGATGCAGTTATCTTCATCTAAAATTTTAATATCAATAGCTGCTAACTGACTTACCACAGTATTAAATGTGTTCATATGCTCTATCATCGAGTCTCCATTTTTCATTCTTAGGTTATACAGCTCTTTCCACAGGAACAGTTTATTGACCAGAGACTGATATTGGTACAAAGTCCCTAACTTGTCCCACAAATCCTTCGCCATAGCTTCCCCTGATACATTCAGCAATACTGAATCTAAGACACACAATCATATTGCACTCTTTGCCTTCTGATCCAACTTCTTCCATTCTTCATCTGACACTCTTGTTGGTTCAGTACCCAGATCTACCGTGATCCACTGATCTTTATCCACCAACAGATCCTCCATCTTGAGTTTCCACAACTCAAAACTATGACCATTAAATTTCTTGATCTCTATCTTTCCTCTGTTCGCCATCTTCTTTCACCACCAAAATCGGTCTCGTAAATCTCCCACTGAATAGGGCCTACCACAGGCCTGAGTGAAACCCCTCAGCAGCAAAGGCATCCCCTTGAAGCCAAAATAGCTCTAATACCAAATGTAGGTTTTAACCCTGTACATAAATTACCTGGATACAAATTCTAAAACACAAAAATAAACAATGCGAAAGCATAACACTTAAAACACATATACACAGAGATTTTCTCCTGGATCCCAATATCGAGACTACTAGCTTGACTTTTCATTATGTTCCTTTAATGTTATAATGCATATTTATACATGCTGAAGCATCTAATACCATGGACCGAAAACCATCATGTCCAAAAAACATGTGCAAAAATCATGCACAAAACCATAGGTGGGTCCACCCATCCTGACATAGGGTCCAAAACCAAAATTTTCTGGGGTGCTGCCTTGGACCCCATAAAGTGGGGTTGTGGGTGCACCTCAAACCCCCTATGAACCCCCCCCCTACACAATCAGCACAACGAAGGGGGGCACTGCCCCCCCTCTAACCCCACTGTTAACTACGTGGGCTAGCCATGGAAGGAATATAACACAACTCAACAAAAGGGCTAGTAGTGTAGGGTTTTGTTTGGTACAATTAACTCTGAAACTAGGTCAAGATCAACTAAGCCAATGACATGTCATTTCATTCCTTGGAATGCTCTGACCCTCCCTAGCTATCATGCCCACACAACTACCCTATCTTAATTCGCAACTTGGGAACCCAACCAAGTGCTCGCTTCACTACAAGAGGTTGACCAAGTTACGATTACTACAACTAGACTATGTTGTTGAATTGTGTAGCTTGGGAAGTACTCCACAAGCCTACTAAAATGGGTTTGTGTGGGTTTGGTCACAAAAGACTTTGTGGGAAAATAACCCAAGCAAATGGGTTTTGGATCCAAGATGGGGTTTAAAACATAACAGAAAATTAAAAAGAAAAAATTAATGTTTCCTAAGGTTTAAGTGGATAAAACTTGTAAGTTATGGAGGGTTCCTAAGTGACCTAGGAAAATATATTTAAGGTGGACTTAGGATGAAGGAAATAACATTAAGTGAGAAAGAGATCATTTGATAAAGGAGGCCAGGAGAGATGTAGTCATAAAGTAGGTCGAGTTAGAGGGTTGAGTAAGGGATGATAAAGGAAGGACATGATCATCAACCAAGAGAAGGATCATCATGTGAGGTTCCACAAGAATGCCACATACCTTAGTGTGTTCAAGCTAGGAAGTAGGATGGCATATTTTTGGTGGTCTTGTGGAATATTGAGCTAAAGAGAGGTTTTTCATGAGAACCTAGGGATGTGATTTCATTGGTGTCTCTATGTGAAGGTCGCATCAAATTTTGAAATGGTAGAGAGGGTTAAGACCCTGTCTCCTAGTAGTTAGTAGGCTGAAATTTTTGTGATAAATACCAACAAAAATTGAGGAGGGTTTCCACTAGAATTTAGGGCTACAACAGAAGTAGCAACAGGTGTAATATTGACTGAGGTAACCCTAGTATGAGGGTCATAGAGACCTAACGTTCATGTCAAGATTCAGTCAAAAAAATGCCCAAAATCTATGGATCCTTATGAGTTAGGCCGAGTCTCTTATGGAGGCAAGAGTTGTTGTTTTTGGTATGTGTGGGAGGGTTTCTTCTACATGAATTAGAACAAAATTATAATTCTCTAGTTAGGGTGGTTTCCTAGCATGTTTAGTCCATGAGATATGCCCTTAAGACTATGAAAAATTTATGTAGAGGAAGAGGGGTTGTGACCGTTAGATTGAGGTTTTTGTTTGCAATATAGATCATAGATATAGAAGATGGTTTACAAAATTATCTGTGGAGATATAAGATCCAAGTGAGGGTGGAACTTGAGCAGAAGATTGAGCAAGATAAATATTCCATATGAAAAATGGATTGACATGAAGAGGATTTTATTTTCATGGACTATACATAGAGATTTGGACAGAGATCTAAAGCAACCTATAAACAATTAGTCAATGGACTATTACTAGCTGATTTGTGATGCTAGTTCAGTCATCTATATATTTTTAGAAGGATGATAAGAGGAGAAGTTTAGATCTATTCATAGATTAGACAAAAAAGAAATTGGTACATAAGAATAGTGATTTTGAGAGGACTCAAATCACTTTTAGATGGCATATTTGAAGATCCCTATATGAGGGTAGTGTTTTGGGCCCTAGATCAATAAAATAATTCAATGTGGTTGGGAAAACTGATGGTAGTCCAAGTACAGTTGGAGGGTTGTTAGGTGACTTTCAAAGAAGATCCCTAAGTTCTTTACTTGTGAAGGACAACAAGAATGGTATAAGGGCATATTTATTGGGCCTAAGAATGTGCAGAATTTGAAGGACTAAAGTAGCAGTCAATTGGGGCAACCAATTAGCCCTAGTTCACTATATTATAGAGGATTGATTTAGTGAGAAGAAGGATGGCCTCCATATCCTTACACTTTTCATGTTAGAGCAATAGTATGGAAAAGGTGGGTAGACCACAGAGTTGTTCACAAACAGAGTTCTGAATAGTTGATTGAAGGCCTAAGTGTTGCAGAACTTTAAGGATAGAAGAGGCAGCTTGAGGGAAAAGTTTTTTGAGCTAAGTTCAATAACCTAAAGGAGTTGAGCTCATTAATACAGGCAGATTAAGGAGTTGCGGAATGGGAGGAAATAGGATCTTCCAGATGTGTTTAGGACACATGGATTGAAATAGTTATGTGTGGCCACCATCAACAAGTAGGTCAAGTGTTGTCTTGTTCAAGATATATTGGTTGTCAAAGTACTAAAACTAAACCCTAATTGTAATTCTTGTATCAATTTGATTGTAAAGTGTCCCAATCCTTGGTATGAGAGCTCTATCCTATTGTATTATAGTTTGTAACATAAAGAAGAAGGGTTTTAAAAAGTTAAAAATTGTCATGTGCACTAGTTTATTTCGTGATGTGTGTATATTTTGTTATGCATTAAAATAGATGTATTGTGGCACTTGAGTGTGTTTGCATCAAATATTTTAAGACCAAACCCATCTTTTCATGTGCCGTGGAAATTCAACATATGCCCTGTTCACCTAAGAAATACCTATAAATCATATTAGGCTACTCATGTCCAATCTCAACCCATGCCACTTAACAAGTTACCAAGATAGGACTCACGTCCAAATGTGGGAGTAAAACAACTACGCAATACAATTTATATCTTGACATGCCATATCATCTAGCATGTTTTAGAATGACTTGGCACGTGTTCACATCCCTTACATTCCTTAGAATTCTTTGTAACTCCTTAGCACACACTACCACTCCCTAACATGCCTTAACACTCTAGCATGCCTTAGCACTGCTGAGGATATAACCTTCTCACTCCCTCCTTAGCACACTTGAAACTCATTGACACTCCCTATCACACACTATTATTCGTACATTTCCATGAATTTTGAACTGTTTCTCCCATGTTTTTCCATGGAACTCCCTAACACTCCCTGTAACACATTGACACACCCTGACACTCTATCATTCCTTGGAACTACCTAGCATATCTCATCACTCCCTCCTTAGCACATCTAAAACTCATTGACTCTCCTAGTCACACATTCTTATTCATTCATTTCCTTGCATTTGAAAATAGTGCTTCCTTGTGTTTCCTTGACACTCCCAAACACTCCCTGGAGTGCATTAGTACACCCTATCACCTGACACATCTTGGCATGTTGCCCTAGCCTCTAGCCTACCTTACCACCGCATAACATACCTTGTCACTCCCTCGTTGACACACCTCAAACTAACTGACACTTCCTGACAAAAACTCTTATTTATTCATTTCTATGCATTAATTTGAACTAGTTCTCCCTTGTGTTTCGTTTAAACTCCCTAAAACATCTTAGCATGTGTTGGAACACTGCACCTAGCACATATTTTTCACATGCTTCCCTAGAACTTTAGCATGTCTTAGCACTACCTACCATACCATGTAGTCACTCCCTCCCTAACACACCTGGAACTCACTGACATTCCCTATCACACACTCTTATTCATTCATTTCCATGCATTTTGACCCAATTCTCCCTCGCGTTTCCCTAGCAGTCACTATCACTCCTTAACATTTATTGACACACCTTGGCACATGGTACATCTTGACATGTCTCCCTATCAATCTTGCATGCATCAGCACTTCCTAACATACCTTTTCACTTCCTCCTTAGCACACATCAAACTCACTAACACTCCCTATCACACACTCTTATTCCTCCATTTTCATGCAATTGAAACTATTGCTCCCTTTTCTTTTGCTAACACTCCCTAACACTCTCTAGCATCTGTTGGCACCACACCCTATCACCTAGCAAATATTGGCATGCCTTAGTACTTGGCATGTCTTGGTGTGTCTAACATGCCTTGTAACTATCTAACATGTGTTAACAATTCTTGGCATTCCCCAACATAGCTTGGCACTCACTAGTTGTCATGCCCTAATATATAGCCTTACTTTTTTTGAAACTTAGGAACCGAACCAAGTAATTTAAAAAATAATGTTGTGCCTAGCCCAAAGTCTTCCTTTATCTAAAAGTTCTTTGTTCAGTCCCTTATCGCAATTGTAGGCTTTCCTCCTACAAGTCCTATTCTAAAATTCTCCTAACACACTTCATCCTTGGGACACCTGAAATTCACTATCCTTGGGACACCTGAAATTCACTATCACTCCCTGGCACACACTCATATTCCTTCATTTTCATGCATTTTGACCTAGTTCTCCCTTGTGATGCCTTGACACTCTCAAACATTCCTCGCCATGCATTGACAATATCTGGAATTTTCTTATCATGCCCTCAGAACTACCCTTACTTTTTTTGCAACTTGGGAACCCAACCAAGTCCTTCCTCAACTACAATAACTTAACCAAGATATAGTTACTAAAACTAGACTATTCCGTTTTCACTTGATAAATACATATAACTCATCTTAGGCTACTCATGCTGAATCTCAAATCATACAACTTAACAAGTTATGAAGAAAAATCTGACATCTAATCATGGTTGTAAAACAACTAAGCAACATAGTTTACATCTTAACATGTGATAACACCTACCAGATCTAACAATCCCTTGGACTTATGTGGCACATTTAGCATCTCCTACATTCTTTGGCATGATTTGGCACTTCCTAACACATCCCAACACTCCCTCACACCTAGCACACATCGAACTCGTTGACACTCCCCATCACACTCTTATTCATTCATTTCCATGCATTTGAAACTATTTCTCCCTTACGTGTTGGTGACATCCAACATAGTCAATAGGTGTAGAACATATCCCAACATCTTATAGTTGACCCATACATGGAAACTAGGGTCATTCTATGATTGAAAATAATTTTGATTAGGTTTAGGGTTTTATATAATTAAGAAACTTGGTAAAAAACCTCAAGTTTGATGTCCACATTATAGAAACAACCTGCATTTCATCACTAACTTGCACCACCATTACAATGCAGACAGATATCCTAATGGAGTACATATGATTGCCAATAAGTCATCAAAACCTATATTAGAGCAATTGAAATTAGTTTGGTATAAGTCTTAAGAAAACCCTAAGGCATCAATCCCAACTTCCAAAGTTATTTATAGTGCTGCCAATGTTTCCCCGAAATATGCATGTAAACTTGTACATATGGAAAAAAAAGTATTATACCACATTCTCATAATGGAAGCTTAAGGATTGGGTTAACGTAGTAGCTACCCCAATTACTAGTATAGCTAAGGTGGGGTTTGCTACAAATACAACCTAATAAAAAAATCAATGTGATTTATAGTCCTCAAGAAGTTCTATAAGGTTAGACAAATGGCACAAGAAAAACCAAGAAAATTAAGGGCAAAATGACAAGGAAAATAATCTACTTGAACTTGTAATTTTTGACAAAGTATAGATTTCAAGACTTGCAATTATTTTCAAAATCTCAATGTTGCAAAGAGATTAAATTTTGGAATTTGAAATTAACTCTATCATTTCAATCAAGGTTACAAATTAACTCAATCCATGGTTACTAAGAATACTAAAACTCAACTTGAGAACTTGTCATCCCTTGTTCCTCTTGAAGAAGAGTTGTTAACATCATAATCAATGGTTGGGACAATAATTGCACAAGTCATTTGTCTCAATCATAGATAAATTCAACGTCATTGCTCTTCCAACATATAAAAGTGTTAAGTGCATCTGCTAAATACTTACATAGATTACTTCTATGCTTAAGTTTGATTTCGTAATTAGGATCAACCAAAATTGATTATGGGCACAAAAAATAATATCCTTATCCTAATTCTTATCCATTGGGCATGGAAAGGTTTGGTTCAATGTCTTTTATGTAACCCTTTGCAACCTTCATTTCACCATTAAAATATGTAAGTACACAATTTTTTCCCTTCAAGCCTATGTTTGCAGCTAGTAATTGTGGTTGGCCACGCCAACCACAAATTCTTGTGAGATTCCATAGAATACGAAGGTGATATTAAACAAGAAAAGAAACAAGCACAAAACATCCCTTTGTTATTGATTCACCAATTAGGTCATGAAGGTGCTTTCTTGATGTCAATGGAGTTTCTTCTTTTTGCGAAGCCTGACTAGGACTCATGGAAGTATACTAAAAAATAAATAGTTTGCAAAAGATACCACAAAATTAGAAGATGAATGGTTAAGCTAAAAAAATAATGTTCCATTAATTACACATCCTACAACAATATGACCATGTTCATATTGGCATTATGATTTTAAAATCTCAATCTTCAAAGATGGAATACATGAAAATAAATAGTCTACACATGTAATTCTTACATTGTTGGCTAGTTTTGAATAAACTCGACCATTTAGTTTTCCCACCTCTGTGGAAGCTTCCCATTCCATTAATTCTTGAACAACGTTTTTCAATATTGCAATCTCCTTATCTTTTTCTGTCAATTTCTCTTTTGTATTACACAATTACTTCTTGTAAGCATGCTCTTTTCTAAACAATTCAGTTGGAGTGACTCCAAAGCCAACCTCACGTACACAAACCCTCCTCTGAGGTCCAAAACTATTGCAATGACATATTCATTTGTTGCATACGCAGGAGACACTGAATCGTTTTCTACTAATTCAATTTGTTGCTAGTGATGTCAACATTTTAACAAATTCATCTAAAATCACAAAGAATAACTTCAAATACTTCATTGTTTTAAAATTTAAGTATAGCTCTTTACATTTCCTCTAGTTGAAATCATGGCTTTCCTATTGATTTCATGATTATCTCATCTATATAAATGAGACTCCAATGCATCTTAAAAAAAAAATCAATTAATAAGAGTGAGTTCTATTCTCAATTTAAACAAAATTATGATAAAGCAATGCTAGAAAACTCATAAAATTATTGTTGGGAAATATAAATCCTAATAAAAATGGTGGGAAATATAAAGCCTTTTCACTCTCATGAAACTTATTTCTCACTACTCCCCGAGCTTAATGTGCTACCTTCCAACACAAATATATTTCCTTTAACCACAAGTTTCCAAAGTCTCTCAATGTATTAATCTTTTGTAAATATTTTATATTTTCTTCAATGTTTCCTTCCATCATCAATATCCTTTTGTAATTGTTTGTTTCTCTTCCCTATCATGTTTATTTATATTGAACAACACAAATTTACAATGGATACCTTTCTCAAAATTACTCATTCCCCGCCATGGTCTCTAATGCTTCCATTACCATAGAGATCTTAACCACCAAACCTCACCATTATTATTCTATATAGACAACCCTATCACAGTGGTAATATGTAATCATCTCAAAGAGTGTAAATATAAATATCCCTTCTACCAATAACACTTTGATTCAAAGATGAATTTTTCATACTAATCTAGCACAAGATCCCTTCTTGAACTTTGTTTCTTCATTTCAAAAGGATTAACATTGTTTTACAATAAAATTCCAACAAATATCTTTATATGATAGTGTCTACCTAATAATTAATGGTATGGGTCATAATGGTTCGACTAATGAGGAGAAACCAAAGTCCTTATGATCCAATACATGGTCCTCTTTTTTCAACAATGTGGGCCCCTTGTTGCAAGATATCTTTGTTGGGTCCTTTGTTTTTGAAGGAATAAGGGTTACAAGGAATATTTTGGCTAAAGTTGTTGGAAGAAGAGTACCATAGAAGCAAGGCAATGACGTAATATTTTTTTAGAACTTGTGAAACAGAAAATAGGGGCATGCACTGAAGATCCAGGAGTTGATTTCAATAGAGTCAACCATGAACCAAGGTGGCTTCCCTAGGTATTGGAAAACCAAAAATCAAGCGAGTGAGGGACCGAAGACTAAATCAAGTGAGCGTGGCTATAAAAATTGAGAAACAAGTTTTAGATAGTTCTCAAAAGTTTAGATGGTGTCGTAGAGTTTAGATTGTATTGCAAGTTTAGACAATACTATAAATATTATATTGCACTACAAGTTTAGTTTTTTTTTAATGTTTGGTATATGAACTGTGAAATACTCATTATAGGAAGAGCAGGATATGTAATGCTTTATTTTTACAATTTTTCTTAGTTATGTTATCTGGACGTGGGTCTGTGATGTGCTGCAAGCTGTAATGGAGAAATGTTGTTATAATAAGGCTCTATTTTTTTAATAATAAAAGGAGAATGGGAGTTATGTTATCTATTTGCATATTCTGTGCTCCTTTTAAAAAATTTTACTTGTGTCTATTTTCTGTTAAATGCATGAGTTAAATAGTTGTGAATGAATGCATCAATGGTTTTGCAAGCTACTTAGATAACTAAATCTAGATCCTTTATGCATTTCTATGGTTTTGTCTCACCTCGGGTGAGACACTCCTTTTATCCAAGGGAGTGAAAATGCCAGTGAAGTGCTAGACTAAAACATTTCTTGGAACGCTAGGTCGAACCTTGGGTGAAACTCAATTTAAAATTTTCCACCAAAATTCTGTTATTCTTTGGAAAGAGGACATAAACATGTTGTTCTAGATATTTCAAAATGGACCACTCTTCATCTATGTTCCTCTCCTTTATGGCACATGTGATGTGAATGCCAATTGTCATCTTCTTGACATGGGTGTTCTTCTTTTGTAAATAGGACCCTTTACTATGCCATGAAAACCCTCGAAGCATTTTTAAATAGTGGGAGCTCCTCTTCATGCATGAAGCTACTTGAATGTGACAAGTCATCCAAGATACCTCCAAATATTTGATTTGTGCACTCGAGAATTTCAAAGCTACCCTCAATAGAAAGCATGAATAAAACTTTGTAGCCAACTACCCAAAATGTGATATGTTTCCACTTGTGCAATTGTTCTCCCAAATATCTGAGCTCAACAATAAAACACACCTTAAAGTACGTGAATGTCTCTCAACATGTGAAATAAAAAGTAAACCCTTACGCTAGTCTTCCTCTGTTGGCAATTTGGGCCTTTTGTCACACTGTATCTTCTCTTCTTTGGAAAGAGGACATAAACACACTTTTAGATGTTTCTAAATGGAGTATTCTTCATCGATGTCGTCTCTACACCACATGATACAAATGCCAATTTTCATATTCTTAAATATGCCATGAAATCCTCCAAAATCTTCTTAAAGGATGGGGGTTCCTTTTCATGCATGAAGCTAGTGGAATTTGACAAGCTATCCAAAATCCTCCAAATATGTGATTTGTGCCTTGGGAATGTGAAAGGTACCCTGAATGGAAAAAAATACATAAATATTTGTACCAATGTGCCCTAAATGTGAGATGTTGCCACTTGTGAAATTGCACCTCCTGCTAATGCTCAAACTAGCACCCTAGTTGTGCAAGGCTCACAAGGTGTCAATTTGGGTCAATTCTGGGCTGTTGACATTATCACCTTAGAAATGAATCCTCTCAATTCAGATTACTTAACAAATCATCGAGGTATCCCAAAGAACAAATTTATGGGGCCTTTTATGTGACTAGATCACTAGCACTGAAACCATCTTTATAATTGATTGTTCAACATCTTGATGATCCCTACCTTATTGACCATATTTTTGTATTCATTATTTCTTTCATTGCAACACCTCCATAGATAATGATGGTATTCATGAGCCTAATTCTAATTCTCTTCCCTATGGAAAAAATATTATCTCTCACGACATTATTCCTACCTTTGAAACTGTTGTACCTCTGAGATAATAATTGTCAACTATTATGCCAGAGAATCTAAGATAATTGTTTTGGGTTTTTTTTTTTTTTTTTTTTTAATTTCGGGAGACCAATGAATGAAACAAATATAAAACTAATATGCTTAAACTTTTGAATAATATCAGTATCTCAGTAGAGGGCTGCTATAAATATTTACACAGTGAAATAGCTTTTTATGGTGATGAGCAGAAACAGAAAAGCAATATGATTGGCATGGTTTTCAAATTGAAAGCTAGATAATCATAAGTATCAAAACCTTTAAACCATGTTTACAGGTTCGAGAAAATACACATGAGACTACAAAAGATACTGATGATTTATTAATTTAGAGGGAATTAATTAAACAAATAGTCCATTAATTCATTCTGTTTATAGATTATCACTTCAGAAAGCTTATAGGAATATATTGAAACACAATTACTCCTACCTACTTATCTCTGCAAGACAAAAGTATATGAAGAAAAGACATAATGAATGACACTTACAGGAAACACAAATTGTGTAAAACATAATTCAGTATCCTTTGCTTCGTATTAATGATCTAGAAAGATTAATTACATTAGATGTCTAGAAATGCTTCTTCAAGGGTGCAACATTTAATAACTTGTGAAGTGGGTTATTTATACAAAAGTAGGACAAAAAATATCCTGAACTTCTTTTACAAAATAGATTATTTACAAAATCAAAAATAAAACCGTCTAATGATCTAGCACTACTTTGGTGCTACATTGTTTGATGACTAACACTGAAAAAGTTGAAAAGTGGTTGAAGATGGCTGACTGTTGCTTCAAAAACTGAACGTTGTTCAATTATCCTTAATCAAGTAAATCTATCAATTCTTCCCAGCATTTCTTAGCTAGGATACAAATATTACCCCCTTGTAGATTTCATCCATCTAGGTGTATTTAATAAAAGTAGGTTTTACCAAAAATATATGATAGATTTCATCTAGGATGAAGAAAGAATCCTGGAGTGTTTTTACTATGAGAGTTGGTGTTGTTGATCCTTTGACATTGGCAACTGAAGCTGCATGAGTATCCACCTTTGTTAACTTCTTGACATAATCCTAAATTGACATTAATTTATCATTAATAACCATCATAAAAGGTAAAACTTTGCTGACCAAAGGTTCAATCTTGTTGAAAAGTCTTTGAATTATGTTGTTGACATTGCTACATTTTTGTTGTAGCTGATGGGCTAAAGTAGAAACTCTAGTGATGGGAACTGTGGATTGTAAATGACAAAATGATAAAAGGAGTTACCAGAGTAGAGACAGGTAACTGACATGATGAAGTTTTATTGGATGAAGAGCAGTAGATAGATGATGTGGCAGATGCAGTGGAATGAACACAACGGATATGTGGTAGATGATTGGATGGGAGATATGAAGTGAAACGTGACTTGGAGGAGACTTGGGGTGGAAAGCTTTGGGAGCTCACTACGGGGTAAAGAATGTACGGGATCTTTCAATTAGGTTGAACCCCCGTAGTGATTTCAAGCCACACATTGTGGTCAACCATGCTAATGTCACGGTCAACTGTGGGGATTGGGCTTTAATTAACCTTCGTGCTCATTGCTTCCCCATAGCACACCTCAACGTACTTATCAAGATATCATTGATCGCACCTCTTGGACCTACATGACCCTTAGCATATGGAAAATGACATGGATGTAGGAGATGATGTGGATGCAGAAGGAAGGCATGTGATGAAATGGTAAGTGGGAGTGGGATGAGGTAGGAGGAGATAGGTTGCATTAGTTGACTAGACAGAGGAGAAAACGTGGATGATGACGTGGGAGTGGCCATAAACAGTTGGGGGAAAACTGCGTTCAGGAGTAAGTTCAGGCAATAAGTCAGTTGGTGATTTTGACTCACAAAAGATTAGAATGAGGGAAAAGTTTTTTAAAAGGATGGTTTTAGAAACTACCCATTTTGGACACCCTCCCCGCCGATAAACTTCAGACAGTGAATGAGGGCCTAAAGGGAGTGTGAGCCGTATGATTGCAGAAGAGTGTGCTAGATGAGAGATGCGGTGGAGGGAGTTTAACGTGTGAGCAGGGAATAAATGGTGGGGTCACAATATAATAGGTGGATGTGGCAGCTGTGGGTCCAAGTGTTTTAGTGAATAAAGTGATAGCATATGAATTGCAAATCACACTTTCCTCCACTGAATGGTTCATTTACTCATGAATGACGTGATGTGATATGATCCTACAGTCAGCAATCGACAGTCATCCAATGGTTGACTGCGTTATCGCACATCACACTTTCTTTCTCCCAATGGTTCATTCATTGATGAATGATGTGATGCGATACTTAGCAAATAACTATTTCAGAGTTTCAAATTTTCACATTTCAATCTACCCTTCTATTCCTAACATTTTTATTTATCCTTCGAGAGTGCATTGAACTAGCAACCCAATCTTTTCTTTTCATCAATAATCTATCTCTATACCTTATTTCTTCCATTGGCTCAGATTAAACTGTTGACCGAATTTATTTTCTACCTATGAAAATCAATTTAAAGCAAATCCAGTTATGATTAAACTGTATAATTGGATAAAATAACTTAGTGTGGCATCTAAACAAACTGCACACAACTATTATTTTTCAAAATGAATTTAGAACAAAGTAGTTGCATTTAGATTTGCAACACTTTCAGAGTTAATTTCTTTTTCTTTTCTGTCTAACCTAACATTTTATTTTTTTCCTTCCTTTTCCAGGGAATCTACCCTAACATTTTCTTTGATATGGACATATTTATCAAAATATTTTCCTAACATTTTTTATTCAATTTTCTTTTTGTCCATATATCTTAACATTTTGTAAATATATTTTCAATTTTTGTCTAATTTATTCTAACTTATGAAAACAAAAGAATGCTACAACATTGGCTCTAGCTGGGGATTGCTTTCTCTTGTAGAATGCAGAGAACTTGTAGATCCATGTGCCTTCTCCTTACGCTATGGAGTCCTTTGCTGTAAAAAATCACACTGATAGCTTGAAAAGTAAAAGAAACTGGAGTATTTACAATGAAATGTATTTCAACTTCTCAGTATTGAATGAAATCTTTGAGAATCCTTCCATTTACAGGATAAGTGGAATATAGTCCCTCAAGACTTTGTAGCAAAAAAGTTTTGTTTCCCTTCACTTCAACAATTTCTAAATGACCAAACCATAGGTTATCAAACTTGCCATGCTTTGCATTTTCCTCCCTCCTAGAGTCCCATCTTAGAACTAGGTCAGCTTCGTTGAAATCCCTTTCCTTGGCTTTTCTGTCAAATAGGATTTTCATCTTATTCTAATATTTCTTCAATTTGTATTCAACTTCATCTCTATTTTCATTTAGTTCAATATTCTGATTTATACTTCTTCAAAAATCATCAGGTTCATCTATTGAGTTCTGCAAGAATTCTAAAACTGGGAAAGCCAAATTGGTGGGAAAAATTGCATCTTTCCCATAGACTAACTGAAAAGGATATTTTCTAGTGGATACTTTCGGAGTTATTCTATTTGCCCATACCACATAAATTGAGTGAGAATCCCAACTCTTTTTGTGATCTGCTTCGATCTTTTTTATTACCTTCACCAGACTTTTATTTCAAGATTCTGCAAGGGCATTACCTTGAGGGTAGTATGGAGTTGAATGATGTAACAAAATCTGATATTTCTGGAAAATCTCAATCATTTTAATACTAGAGAATGATGTTGCATTATCTATGACAATTTGAGTTGGGCAACCAAACCTAGATAAGATATTTTCTTCAATGAAGTTAATTACTACTGAATTAGTAGCATTTCTTACTATAATTTCTTCCACACATTTAGTTAAGTAATCCATTTCTATGAGGATCCATCTGTGTTGATTAGTTGAACTGGGATGGATTTCTCCAATAAAATCTAATCCCCATTGAAGGAAAGCTGCTAAATTATTGATGGTACTAGTGGAAGAGCTGCTAGTTTATGCTTGCCAGCAAACATTTAACAAGGAACACAAATTCTGACTCTTGCTCCTACTTGCAAGAACAATCTTGGCCAATAAAATCCTCCCCTTAAAAATTTTGTATGTTGTTTCTCTCAAAGCATAATGTCCTCCACAAAATCCTGTATGAAATTGATCAATGATTCCTTCAG
Organism: Pinus taeda; assembly: GCA_000404065.3. Taxonomy (NCBI): domain Eukaryota; kingdom Viridiplantae; phylum Streptophyta; class Pinopsida; order Pinales; family Pinaceae; genus Pinus; species Pinus taeda. The sequence goes on along the minus strand of APFE031193339.1, from coordinate 106,205 downwards.
TTTTTGATTCTGTTAAACATAATAACAAAATATTCAGTGGATTTTTCGAGTACAAATTTGCATTTATGATGTAGTACTTGACTGCTTTTAATTTAAGAGTTTTACACTGGGCTTTGGAGAATGATGTTGGGCATTCAAAATGGAGCAAAAGATTTACAATGTCTTAATACCCATATGACAATAGGAATTTGTCATCAATATGTAAAGGGATGATCTGATCTGAAGGTAAAGGTTCTTGTGGATTCTTTTCTTCAGGTTGAAGAGAACGTTCTTGTGGATTCTTCCCTTGTACTTCTAAGGTAGAATATATTCTAAGCACTTTGCAATTGGATTCTGCTAGAAGCTTGGCTAATCCTTAGCCTTTTACTAGCTTTGTAGTTTTTATAGTTAGATCAAACTCAAGTATTTAAGCGATCCACCTACCTCTTTTCCCATTAGTGTCACGTTGAGTTGAAATTATTTTTACAACACCATTACGAACATAAGAAGTAATAGGTGAATGTAGGACATACATCCTGAAAGATTTTAGGGCTTGAATGAGGGCATAGTCTTGCTTCTCTATTATGTCATACTTAAGCTCGACATCTCTCATAACTTTACTGGAAAAGGCTATGGGTTGGTCATGCGAATCTTCATTATTTTGTAATAGAAGAGTAGCAAGGGTTGTTTCTCAGGTGGGAGCTTCAAAGATAGCTTTCTTGATATGATCAAATGCATGCCTGGAAGAGATAGTCCATTTAACTTCATGATCATTTTGGAGCATGTCAGTTATATATTTTACAATCTCTCCATAATTTGGGATGAATCTCCTTAAAAAATTAATCTTTCCCAAAAAAGCTTGAATTTATTTCTTGTTTCTAAGTAAGGTCAATGTTTCAATGGCAGACACACACCTTGATTCAATCACCACTCCTTCCTTTGAAATTATATGGCCCAATAGCTTTCCTTCTTTGATAGCAACCAAAGACTTTTTAGTGTTCAATGGTATCCCAAACTTCCTACACTTGTCAAAAACCTTGATCAAGTGCTTAAGATGGTTTTAATCAGATTTAGAAAAAGCATTAATGTCACCAAGATAAATAACAACAAATTTGTTTACCTGACCCATAAAAGCTACATCCATAGCTCTATGAAATGTTTCTCCAGCATTTGATAAGACAAATGGCATTCTAACGTACATAAATGTACCCCAGGGTGTAGTGAAGGTTGTCTTTTCCATGTCTATTGGATCAACATTTACCTGGTTATAACCTGGAAAACCATCAAGCATAGAAATTCTTTGTGCTCCTGAAACCATTTCAAGTAATTGATCCATTTTGGGCAAAGGTTAATTATCCTTTAATGATGCTTTGTTCAAATTTCTAAAGTCCACACAAAGTCTGATTTCTCCATTTTTCTTCCTAATAGGAACTAAATTTGCAACCCAATTAGAATATCTAAGAGGGAGAATTATCTGGGCATCCAAAATTTTCTTAATTTCCTTTTCTATAGTTGGTAGAAGGGCTGGATGAATCCTCCTAAGTTTTTGTTGATAAGGTATTGCTTCTAGCTTCAAAGGGATCTTATGTTGTATTAATGAAGTATCATAGGTTTTTAGATTAGCATAGGTCCAAGCAAAAACATCCTTATAATTTTGAAGTAACTTAAGGTATTGAGTTTTAATCTCAAGGTCTATAGATGCACAGATTTTGATGCTTTTCACATCATCATTTGTTCCAATGTTAATTTCTTCTATGTCCTCTTCCAAAGAAATGGACTGATGATTTCAGAGGACATCATTTTGATCAAACAATTTTTATAAAGGTATCAAGTCTTTGGGAATAAAATTGTTAGACAATTGAATAATATCACGATCAACAATTTTTGAACTGAAATCTGAAGTATCATTCCCACTTGTATTTTCATTTATTTCAGATCTATCTTCATCATTGTGTAAAACAAAAAATTGATCTACAACTTGCAGGAAATATTTCAAATTTTCATCATCTTCAAATATTTTCTAGTGTTTTAGATTGTCTAGGATAGACGGTCTGTACCTGACTTGTACTTGGTGGAGTAAATTAGTATGATCAGGAATTTTAAAAGAACTAGCAGAACCAGCTAAGGCAATTGAATGAATATTTTGATCTCTTGGAATATAAGTCAAATTAAAAGCATTAAAGAAGTTTTCAACTAAATCCCATACTTCATTTCGGTAAGACCAAAGTCTAGGGTGTTTAGTCTAGAAAACATTTATCAGTTTCTTAACAATAAGTTCTGAATCAGTAAAAACACTTAAGCTTTGAAATTTTAAGGTTTTGGCAAATTGCAATCCCAAAAAGAAAGCTTCATATTCAGCCACATTATTTGTAACTTTGAAGTTGAGCTTACATGCTTGGGTAATGTTTTCTTTTTCTGGTGATATTAGAACTACTCTAGCTCCTGTTCCATCTTTTTTACAGGAGCCATCAAAACATAGTTTCCATATATCAATTTGATTTGGTACTGGACTTTCAACTACATCTTCAATTTTAACTTGAGTTTCATGCACTTGTTTTGAAGAGAGTTGAAAGCAACCAAAATCTCAGTCAATTGCATAAACGGGATGGTTCCTTGGCTAGTCCATTTTGCAAATAGTGTGCACAAATCTCACCTCTCTATATAATCTTAGTTGTTCTCCCCCATAAACTGGAATAGTAGCATAAGACATATCCATCTCAAGATTTCCGCCTAATTTGGCACAGCAAGACCTAAAAAGGAGCATTCCAAATTTAGGAGGGATATATGTGACAACTATATCAAGTACTAAACTTTTCACTGGAATTTGGGCAAGGGTGACTACTAAATCCTTAATCAATCCTAAGCAAAGCACCCTTTTAGAATCAAAGGTGTACAAGTCATGATAGGATGTAGTTATGTCAAGTTTCAAATGGTCCATGATAGTTTTTGGCATAACGTTATGTGATGCTCTAGAATCAAGCATACAATTATACAACACTGAATCATTTGTCTTAAGAGTTACATAGAAAGGAGGCACTATTTCATCTAACATATGTGAGCTAGGGCCAAAAACAACTGTTGGTTTTTCATCTTGCAGACTGATAATATCACCTTCAGCATCAACCGAGGTATTTTTTATCCATTTGGAGACTTGATTTTTATACCCAGGGTTTTTAGGATGTTTTGAAAGAGGGATTGGGATTTTAGCTCTTTCCAACTCTTTTTCAGCATTAAATGTATTCAAAGCATTTTTGTCATTTTGAGTAGTATCAATTGAGCGATCTAGTGGCCGAATAAAAGTCGTTTGAGTTTGAGCAGTTTTGGCACGAGGTTCAATTACTGGAGTTTCGTTAGGAGGTCTACCAGGTCCAGATCTAGGCTTAAGGTCATATCTTTTGTTCAACTCTGTAGTTAAAAATTCAGAGAAGGCATGGTATTTCGAAACCTGTGAAGACTCTTGATCTTCTTGAACCTGATTTTGTTTTGTAAGAGGAATAATAACTGTTTGATCAGAGGAAGTATCCATATTATTTATATCTTCAGTGATGGTCATGGTATTGTCACTAGGCTTCTGATCATCAATCAACAAAGGAGTGGGAATCTTTTGATCATTACTAGGTCTCTGAAGAATTTGTAATTGTGGATTTCTTTTATACTAATCTTTGAAGTGAACAAAGTTCCTTCTACATATTAATTACTCCAAAAGACTTGTAATATCAAGATATCCATGAGGATACAAATATTATATTAAATATGAATAAGAATGAGAATGATTGAATAAGATGATTTATAATGAGAATGAGTGGCTTGCTTATATATCAAGCAAGTGTCTTTTCATGAAGAGTCATGTCCTATTAGACATGCCTCTTCAGCCTAATTACTAGCTTAATGAATTATTATTCATGATTATTCTCATTTACATTATATTTATATTATTTATATATTTTATTCGTAACATTGCCTCCTTCCTCAAAAAGCTTTGTCCTCAAAGCTTATCAATGAAAAATGCTTGATCTCTTTTTCGGCTTCGAGCGACTTCCTTTCTTGGAACAATCATCTTCATTGATACAAGCTGATATGATCTTCTAAGGGACAAATAAAATTGTCGCACTGAGAAGGGATCAAACCATCCAAGATTAATCTTTTGTATAGTATTATGTTCACTAGAATTTTGTAACGACTTGTCATCGGAGGACTGGATTGAGGTTACAATACTGTTCTCTAGAACATTAGTTTTTTGTTTCTGGTCTAAATGGTTCAGATATGTAGAATGGTTGATTCGTTTATTCTCATGATTTGGATGTCGATATGGGACTTTACTTTCCCTTATTAGATGTGTGGAATTTTTTTGATTTACTTTAGGGGATGCTGTTGTTGAGTTTGTTACCACACCTTCACTTGGGGTGTTTATCATTTAAATTGCAACATACAAGCATGTCTTTTCTTCAACTTTCTTGTCTTATTCTTGAGTTGTGACATTCAATGGATCGGTATTTGTTGTTTTGTCCTGAACTTGAATTTGTATATTTGATGCTTCCTTCTCGATAAGTTTTTGTACCTTTTTTTCAAATGACTTCTTATCCTTCCTAAGTTTCTTAATTTGCATCAGTAATTTTTCACTATGGGTTTTAAGTCAAGAAACTTCTTCATTTTTGTCAATAATGATTTTGTCAATTTCAATTTTCATATTTTGTAATACTTTTTTACCTTCTTGAGAAATTACTTTTGAAATATCTGATATATCTTGTGGTGTTACTGAATTTGGTTTCAGCGTAACATCTTGGAGTGTTATTTTCTTCTTCTTGTAAGAAAATGTTAATTTTTTTTTTTTTTTGTATTTAAGATAACAAATCCTAGAGTTTCCATCAAGGGTGATCCCAAAACAATGTCACTATTGTCAAGAAATAAGGTTTTCACGGTGAATTGCGAGGTAAAAGTGTAATCTCCAATACTTAGGTGTAGATTTCTTATGTCATATTGTTTGTCATATTCACCAAAAATATTCGTTTCAACTATATTTTATTCAGGAATCACCAATTGGTTAGCACATTGAGGACTAACATAATTACTATTTTCAGCTCAGCTGATAGAGATTATGATATCTGTTCCCGCAAGTGATCCTTTGATTTTAAATAGTGTATCAACACATTTACTAAATGTTTTAGAAAACATTCCCTCTCTCATTTCTGAACTACACACAATCTCTTTCTTGTCAACGGTTGACTCCATTGTTACTTTGTTAAGATGAACTAGGGATTTTTTTTTTTAGGTAATTCCTTTTATAAAACTTCAAAACTTTGTTACTTCTTTGAATCTCAGAGTTCACCTTTATATATTTTTATTTTTTTTATATAAAATTTTTAATATATAATTATAAATTATAAATATATAATTATTAGAATAATATAGAAATATATACATACATACATAAATACATATATATATATTATATAGATATATTATATATATATAATAAATATATAAATATATATATAAATTAATAATATAATTAAAATATAATTATATAAATATATAATTTTTATATTTTTATATATAACTATAATAATATAATTATATATTTTTTAAATCACATACATTAATTTATGAAATCGTACGATTAATGGAAGGACGTGATGGATGACTGTAAGAAGGCCACATGGTTAAGATGCACTATTGGAATTAGATGTTATGGAACCGAGGAGCAGTGGTAGTAGTGTGGGGAGAAGAGAGAGCAGCGGGTGGAAGGGAGCAGCGTAGGTGTGACGCACAGTAGTTTCGAGCGAATGTAACGTCGTGTAGCGGTGGGGGAATTTGACCAAATGTATGGATAGTGAAATAGTGGTTTGGACTGGATGGTGGTTGACAGAGGGAGAGTAGTGTGGAAGGGAGAGGAGAATAGGGTGAGCCAGCAGGCAGGGGAGGTGGTCAGTTACGGCTCCAGATGGCGGCTGACAATCATAGGAGTTTTGCATAGTGAGGAGAGAGAGGAGGAGAAAACTGTTGTGGCAACGATGTTCTGTTGGTAGAACCGTGTCAGGAGGAACAACAATTGTCTAGTTTTCATGCAGCAAAACTGATCGGTGACTATGGCAACAAACCTGCAACTCGGCAGCAGAGGTTTTCAATGGCGCTTTGGTATCGTGAAATTGTGGCAGCTCTAGTGGCTATTATCAGACGACAGCACAACCTTTCTTCTTCTTTTTTCCCGAACAACCCTTTTTTTGTTTTATTACAATTTTATTTTTATTTTTTTTTGTTTTTGTCTTATTTTTTTCATTACTAATATCCTCTGACGAATGACAAAGAAACTTCCAGATTATAGTGAAATTCTTTTATTATGACAGCAACAAAGTTGATGATGATTGATGGCTAAGGGCCTGGACTGAAGAGCATGGCTCTATGCAGTGGTGAAGATGCCAAAGGATCGACTACTTTGATACCAAATGAGGCAAACAAAGTTCCTTCTACAAATTAATTACTCCAAAAGACTTGGAATATCAAGATATCCATGAGGATACAAATATTATATTAAATATGAATAAGAATGAGAATGATTGAATAAGATGATTTACAATGAGAATGAGTGGCTTGCTTATATATCAAGCAAGTGTCTTTTCATGAAGATTCATGTCCTATTAGACATGCCTCTTCAGCATAATTACTAGCTTAACTAATTATTATTTATGATTATTATCATTTACATTATATTTACATTATTTATACATTTTATTCGTAACAATCTTGATTTTGATTTTAGGGTCTCGTAACTGTTTGTTGAATTGTCCTAGGTTGAGTCTCAATCTTGGAAATTGTATTAGATAGATTTCTAAGAAGAGAAGTTATTTCATCTATTTTAGAATCATTAGTTTTAGTCTTTGAGGAACTAGAAGCCTCTAGTGTTTATTTCAGTTTTCTTTGGGCCTTTTCCTCTTTAGCTTTCAAAGAAGTTGAAGGAGCCCTATTTGCTTCTACCTCAATGGAATTTGTTAGCATATATTCAAGAGTTCTTGAAGTTCTCTCTCTTAGCATAACAAAAAAATCATCATCAAAGGCTTTAGAAAATCTAGACTTTGCTACTGCTACAAGGGGTTTACAATCAGGAAACATTTTATGATAAAGCTTACTGAATCTTTTGATAAAGTCTAATACAGCTTCGCCAAATTTTTTTTAATTTCATCAAACTCGGTAAGAAAGAAAAGAGCATCTTTTGTCACACCCCACTGGTTTTTAAATAGGTTTGTAATTTCTTCCCAATTTCTAATGGAATTTACAGGTAACTATCTAAACCAAATTCTTACATTTCCTTCAAGTGATTGTACAAACAACCTCATGTAAACATTTTCTTCTTCAATATTCATGTTATCTGTAAAGTCTATAAAGGCTTGAAGATGGTATTTAGTAGAGGGACCAGTTTCTCCACTATACCTGGGAAGGTATTTCAATTATCCAGTTGGGACTGCATCGAGATTAGGAGGTAATACTAAAGTTGCATATCTAGCCTGTACAATAGGTTGGAAATCCATAGTGAGAGATGGTGTATGAGGTGTTTGTTTGGATGAAGAAGTTGAAGAAGATGAAGAAGGGGTTGAAAAAGGTGATTGAGGCGGTGAAGAACTAGTTGGAGGTGAAGAAGGAGGGGATCTCCTGAATTATTTCAAAGGAGTCTTAATAACTAACTTCTGGACCTATGGATGAATATACTCCTTTGTTTCAAAGAATGGATTCGAATACATATAGAATGTCTCTTCAGGTTGTTCAGAAGTAGAAGCTTTAGGTTGTTGAGAAGTGAGAGGAAATGAATAAGTGATAGGGGATATGAAATCTGTTGGTTTCTATTCTGGTAAATTAACACCCAAGTCAGACTCAGTTTTAGGTGATCCTGGTGGTAGTGAGTTTTCTGGATGAGATTCAAATGAATGAAAGAGAAACTCTGATTTAAAATCAACTCCCCTCTTTAAAAGTTTAGCCACCCTAGGTGATAGGTGGGAGTAATCTGGATTGGATGGAATGTTACTATAAGGATCAAATGATGATAAATCTTTAGACTGCAAGGCTGAAGAGGAAGAAGAAGAGGGTTGATGTCCCCTTTTAGAACTAGCTTTTCACATAATTTTTTCAGGGTCTGACAAAGGATCAATTAAGTCAGCCTCTGAACAAGATTTGGTGTGCTTATAAGGTGTCAGTTTGGGGAGTGGAGTTGCGAAATGAAGGATTTTAACCATTCTAGACATTTAATCACCTTAAAGGAATAGAGTATATATCATTGCCCTAGGAAAACTTAGTGAAATTTGAGTCCCCGCCAACAGCGCCAGTTTTATGTTGTACCTCTGAGATAATAATGGTAAGCTATTATGCCAGAGCATCTAAGGTAATTGTTTTGGGGGTTTTGTTTTAATTTTGGGAGACCAATGAATGAAACATATATAAGACTGATATCCCTAACCTTTTGAATGATAACAATATCTCAACAGAGGGTTGGTATAAATATTTACACAGTGAAATATCTTTCTATGGTGATGAGTAGAAACAGAAAAGTAATATGATTGCCACAGTTTTCAAATTGAAAGCTAGATAATAATAAGTATGAAAACCTTTAAACCATGTTTATAGGTTCGAGAAAGTACACATGAGCTTACAAAAAATGTTGATGATTTATTAATTTAGAGGGAATTAATTAAACAAACAGTCCATTAATTCATTCTCTTTATAGATTATCACTTCAGAAACCTGATAGGAATAGATTGAAATACAATTATTCCTACCTATTTATCTCTGCAAGACACAAGTATATGAAGAAAAAAAATAATGAATGACACTGGGAAGAACTTACAGGAAACACAAACTATGTAAAACAAAATTCAGAATCCTTTGCTTTGTATTAATAATCCAGAAAGATTAATTGCATCAGACGTTTAGAGATGCTTCTTCAAGGGTGCAACCTTTAATAACTCATGAAGAAAGTTATTTATACAACAGTAGGATGAAAAATATCCTGAACTGTTTTTACAAAAAAAGATTATTTAAAAAATCAAAAATAAAATTGTCTAATGATCCGGCACTTTTTTGGTGCTACGCTATTTCATGACTATCACTGAAAAAGTTGAAAAGTGGTTGACGCTCGCTGACTATTCCCTCAAAAACTAAATGTTGTTCAAATATCCTTAATAAAGTAAATCTATCAATTCTTCCCAAAATTTCTTATCTAGGATAGAAATCATTGTTACCCTCCTGTATATTTCATCAATCTCTGTGTATTAAGTAAAAGTGTGTTTTACCAAAAATATATGCTTGATTTCATCAAGGATGAAGAAAAAATCCCTGAGCATTTTTACTATGAGAGCTGGTTGTTGATCCTTTAATATTGGCGACTGAACCTACATGAGTACCCATCTCTGTTAACTTCTTGACATAATCCTAAATTGGCATTAATTTATCACTAATAACAATCATATAAGGTAAACCTTTTCTGACCAAAGGTTCAATCTTGTTGAAAAATATCTGAACTATGTTGTTAACATTGTTGCACTTTCCCTGTAGCTAATGTAGTGGCTAAAGTAGAAACTCTGGGGATGGGAACTGCGGACTGTAAATGAAAAAATGATAAAAGGACCTAGCAGAGTGTAGAGAGGAAACTGACATGGTGAAGCTTTATTGGATGAAGGGCAGCAGATGGATGATGTGGAAAATTGATGCAGGAGCATTCAGGCTAGTCAGCAATGTGATAGCATGGTCACATGTTGTGACTAACAAGGGGTTGAAAGAAAATAATTTTATTAATTTTATTTGTTTAAATATATGAGAGTGTTTATTTATTGTTAAATATGAGGATAGGGTGTAGGTGGCTGAGTGATCTTCCTTGTATGGAGATCAGACCAAATAGTTGGATTTATTTGACTAGAATAGAGTATGAGAGATTTTCAAAGCTTTATTTAGTGTTAGTTTAGAAAAGAGAGGGATTGAAGAGATTTTTTTTAGGAGAGGTTGAGAGATTTTTGGTTCTGAATCAGAATTGGTTCATGAACCATTTATTTGTATAAATTGTGTCTTCTTGGACAATGGAGCAGGAGGTGAGGTAGAATTAGATAAGCTTGGTGTGGAGCGAGAGCTCAGAGAGGTTTGAAGATTGTGTTTGTGTGAAATTGAGTCAAAAGCGAAACTCTGTTTCGGTTCTTTTTCTGAATATTATAATAGTAACTGTGTTTGTGTGTAATCGAATGCCAAATTGTGTAGACTTGAGCATAATATGTCTACGTAATTGATTGTTATAGTAATTATGTGTGAAGGGTTGTATACAGCGCATTTTATTCTGCAGTTTTGTATTGAATCATTGTACAGGACTCTGTTTTTGTTGGGTTTCATTGTTGTTAATATAAATCTGTGGGTAGAATCGATGTGTGAAAGCGGAGAAGATTCAATTGTCAACATTGATTTTTATTACAAAACCGGTTCAGAATCATTGAGAGTTTCAATAGGCGTTAATGAAATTGGGTTTTTTTTTAATGCAGAAAATGCTTAAATTATAATTGTGAAATTGGTAAATCGATCACCCTGAATCGATTTCATGAAGAAGAGTTCCTGTATTGGTCAAGCACTGGTTGAAAGAGCGTGTTGTTCCTTTGAAATTATATCTACCATGCAAAGGTTTCTATCTTGAACGCCTTTAACTACGTCTGAAAGTCCTGAACGTTGTCATTCGAATGTATGGTCTGCAAAATTCTGGGAGATAAAGAGCGCAGGGTCAAATTTATGACTGTTTATGTTTGATTTTATATCGTGATATCATTCTGAGCTCGTGGGCGCAAAGAATTCATCGTTTTGTAGTCACGTGGAGTGGAGTATACACTAGATTGGTTTCTGCGTTAAGCTGAAGCATACATCAAGCAGAATTGAGTGTGAAATCGATACATATGTTATCTATAAATAACAGAAGCCGTGGATCATCTGAAGATTGTGTTAGCAAGGTCGTATCAGTGTTGAATAGCACTAAACCCAGCGTTAAGCAGAGGCCAGTTTGTCAGAGGTTGCACGCTTGCAGGTAGAATTTGCCTAAATTCGGTGACCGATGTTGTTTAAATTGCAAATCGACTTGAATCGTTGTGTGAGAAGTAATCGATTGAAATTGCCATCGATTGTTACCGTGAGGTCAATGGAATTGTTACAGCTTTCAAATTCTGCTTTGATATGGTTAATTTGAGTGTAGATTGGGTGCTGCGTCCGGTATACATAGTTTTCAGTTTCCTGAGATAACCAATTGAATATGCAATAAGCCAGATTGGAGCTCTAATATGTTCAAACGTAGTGTTTGCAGATCGCTACAGTTTGAGCATCATTGATGAGAAACAGGTATGCGATATCGACATTCAACTCTAGCCAACTCTCAGTTCATATAAATTGCTATTGCCATAAGTCAAAAGGTTCGATTGTTCGATTGTTTGGTTGGAAGTTGTGTTTTGATTGAATGAGAATTGAATAAAGAGATTCAATTTAAAGGCATATTTGGGTGTTGGTGCCATGATCTTATTTGACTTCAAGGGTGTAAATAATAATTGTATGGATGTCAGCAACAGGGTATTACAGGCAAGACTTGCATTGGATGAGATTGAAGGTCGAAAATTAATGTCTGAAACGTAATTCAACTTGTTATGAGAAGAAATGTTAAAGATTGGTTTTAATCATAAATATGAAGGAGAAAGTAAAACTTCCGCATGAGTTTAATTTGCCAAAAAGTGAACTGAAATTGACTAGAACAGGAATTGTCGTTTTATATGTACAGTTTGTAATGATTATGGGTTTTGCAGTCTAGAGTTGCGTCAATTTTGGTATCAGAGCTAGCTTAACACTCTGAAAGATTGTTTTGGTAAACTGCATTTTAATTTTTAGCAGGAGGTATAATTGCCTCAAGTGTGTTTGATGAAGGTGAGGATCAGGTTACTAATGGAATTGAAATCAGAATGGAGAAGCAGAGAATGCCCGGGAAGATCTTGTAAGAATGTTTAAATTGATTGCATGACTCATTTGATTTAAGATTGTTTAAATATTGTTGAAGGCAATGATATTGATGAGAGCAGAGATTGGGTAGGCAAAACAACATTTGCTTACAAACAAGTTATCATAATGAATTGATAGTATTTGAAAGATACTCTGATGTGTCTTGAGATAAGATTGTGCAGGTCAGTGGATTTACTGAAAGATGGAATGAGTTGTACCAACATCATGACAGATGAGTTATGTGAGCAATTGAAGATGCAGAGCCTAAAGAAAGGAGTATTTCAAGAGGAGATGAGAACAACTTCCAAGTGAGGTTGGGTAGAAGTTGATGAGGTAGCTCCACAGTTGTGATTGTGGATAGGAGATAACAATTCCAGCAAGAAGAGTGCTGGGCAGAATTTTTAGTCAGTGAAAGGTTCGAGGAAAGAACCAAGAAGTGCCAAGAGGCTAAACTCAGGAAAGTTTGGTGAAGCATGAAGGAGACTTGTTACAGGCGAAATGGAAAAGGTTAGTTGCAGCTCACTAGTGAACAAGGAAAGTTCACCAGAGGAAGGAAAGGAATTTACTATTGATGGTCATGATAGGGGTACAAAGGAAAGTCACAGACATAGGGAAATGAGTGCTGAAGCAGTTGGACTCAAAGGAATGAGTAAAGAAGAAAGGGACATAGAGTTGGCTGAGATGAAGGAAGAACTCAGTCATTTGGAGAAGCTGGTATTGAAAGGAATTAGAGAAAAATGGAAACAAGGATTTTATGTGGGAAGAAGAGTTAAACGGCCTGTTAGAGAATTGTTTGCTGAGAAATTATTACTTCGAATGACTGAGAATGAAGAAATAGGATACATCTGCGAACCAGAGAAACGATCTCTCGTTGGGGAAGAAGACAGTGATGACAGTAGAGAAGAACTGATCTATGCAAATCAGAATGAGAGGAATGTGTTGACATCATCCGCACAGACAAGAGGATCTCATATTTTTGGGATTAATTATTTCTGTGAATGTAAAATTGCAGGTATGCATCTTAAAGAATTTGAACCTGTGTATGAAAAAGTGGAAGGAGCAAAGGAAAGACAAGCGAGAAAGGAGATGCAAGACTTCAATTGGTGGAGGAAATTAAAAGGTATGGTTGAATGGTTATGTCTTCTTCTATTGGAAACTTATTGGATCATATTTGAAGGAATTTTAGCATGGAAAGAAGACCAATGGGAAATGGAAACAGAAAAGGAAACAAATGCAATGTAGATTTATGAAGTGAAGAGAAGGAAAGCTGACACCGAGAACTTAGCTGAAGAAGGTAAGCCAAGGAAATCTTTGAAAGATCAAAGTCTTATCAGAGAAGAGGAAGAGGCATTATTGTCTTATTTGGACAAACTAAGTATTGGAAGAAGTTGTGTAGAACAGGAAGGTATTCTACAAACTTATGATGAAGTTGCCAAGTATAGTCAAGAAATTGCAGTCCCAGAAGTTTTCTTTGATGAGGAAGAAATCAGAGATGTTGAGGAAGAATTTCTCAATAATTTAGTGAACTATCAGAATAGTTCAGAGGAGCATGAGGAGCTGACCATTGAAGCTTCGAATGAAGAGCCTTGCATTTTTGAAACTGACATGTTGTGTATGTTTTCAGGTTTGACAGGTGAGGAACAACGATTGGACAATGTGCTTATGCATGTTGATAAAGAAGTGAGATTACTGGAACAAATGGCTGAAACAGAAAGATATTTTGAACATGTATTTAATGACTTTGAGAATGATGGTATTGACAGGGAAATTGACATGATTAAAGGAGCTGAAGATAAAAAAATGAAAGAGGAAAGTATGGAAAAGGAGAATGTACAGCAGACAGATATCAGTGGAGTTCAGTTAAAGACAAATGGTAAGAAGGAAATTGAGAAATTGTGGAAGATGAAATTATATGAGAACATGGACACCAAGAAGGAGAAATTGACCACAGGAATTTGTATAAGCAAGAACAGAGAACAACAACAAATTAAGATTTGGAAATTTGAAAGAACAGAAGTGACAGTGGTAGAAGAATTAAATCAGCAGCGTAATGAAAGTGATGACCAGTTACAAAGTAAAGTTTGGGATACTGGATGGACAGCAAAAGAAACACATGACTACGAGGTCATGGAAACTTTCAACTTTGGGAGTCTGATGCAGGAGCATTCAGGCTAGTCAGCAATGTGATAGCATGGTCACATGTTGTGACTAATAAGGGGTTGGAAGAAAATAATTTTATTAATTTTATTTGTTTAAATATATGAGAGTGTTTATTTATTGTTAAATATGAGGATAGGGTGTAGGTGGCTGAGTGATCCTCCTTGTATGGAGATCAGGCCAAATAGTTGGATTTATTTGACTAGAATAGAGTATGAGAGATCTTAAAAGCTTTATTTAGTGTTAGTTTAGAAAAGAGAGGGATTGAAGAGATTTTGTTTATGAGAGGTTGATATATTTTTGGTTCAGAATCAGAATTGGTTCATGAACCATTTATTTGTATAAATTGTGTCTTCTTGGACAATGGAGCGGGAGGTGAGGTAGAATTAGATAAGCTCGGTGTGGAGCGAGAGCTCAGAGAGGTTTGAAGATTGTGTTTGTGTGAAATTGAGTCAAAAGTGAAACTCTGTTTCGGTTCTTTTTCTGAATATTATAATAGTAACTGCATTTGTGTGTAATCGAATGCCAAATTGTGTAGACTTGAGCATAATATGTCTACGTAATTGATTGTAATAGTAATTCTGCGTGAAGGGTTGTATCCAGTGCATTTTATTCTACAGTTTTGTGTTGAATCATTGTACAGGACTCTGTTTTTTTTGGGTTTCATTGTTGTTAATATAAATCTGTGGGTAGAATCAATGTGTGAAAGTAGAGGAGATTCAATTGTCAACATTGATTTTTATTACAAAACCGGTTCAGAATCATTGAGAGTTTCAATAGGCATTAATGAAATTGGGTTTTTTTTTAATGGAGACAATGCTTAAATTATAATTGTGAAATTGGTAAATCGATCACCCTGAATCGATTTCATGAAGAAGAGTTCCTGTATTGGTCAAGCACTGGTTGAAAGAGGGTGTTATTGCTTTGAAATTATATATGCCATGTAAAGGTTTCTGTCTTGAACACCTTTAACTGCGTCTGAAAGTCCTGAACGTTGTCATTCTAATGTATGGTCTGCAAAATTCTGGGAGATAAAGAGCGCAGGGTCAAATTTATGACTGTTTATGTTTGATTTTATATCGTGATATCATTCTGAGCTCGTGGGCGCAAAGAAGTCACCGTTTTGTAGTCACGTGGAGTGGAGTATACACTGGATTGGTTTCTGCGTTAAGTTGAAGCATACGTCAAGCAGAATTGAGTGTGAAATCAATCCATATGTTATCTATAAATAACAGAAGCCGTGGATCATCTGAAGATTGTGTTAGCAAGGTCGTATCAGTGTTGAATAACACTAAACCCAGCGTTAAGCAGAGGCCAGTTTGTCAGAGGCCATGCACATGCAGTTAGAATTTGTCCAAATTCGGTGATCGATGTTGTTTAAATTGCAAATCGAGTTGAATCGTTGTGTCAGAAGTAATCGATTCAAATTTCCATCGATTGTTACAGTGAGGTCAATGGAATTGTTATAGCTTTCAAATTTTGCTTTGATATGGTTAATTTGAGTGTAGATTGGGTGCTGTGTCCGGTATACATAGTTTTCAGTTTCCTGAGATAACCGATTGAATATGTAATAAGCCAGATTGGAGCTCTAATATGTTCAAAAGTAGCGTTTGCAGATCGCTATAGTTTGAGCATCGTTGATGAGAAACAGGTATGCGATATCGACATTCGACTCTAGCCAACTCTTAGTTCATATAAATTGCTATTGCCATAAGTCGAAAGGTTCGATTGTTTGGTTGGAAGTTGTGTTTTGATTGAATGAGAATTGAATAAAGAGATTCAATTTAAAGGCATATTTTGGCGCTGGTGCCATGATCTTATTTGACTTCAAGGGTGTAAATAATAATTGCATGGATGTCAGCAACAGGGTATTATAGACGAGACTTGCATTGGATGAGAATGAAGGTCGAAAATTAATGTCTGAAACTTAATTCAACTTGTTATGAGAAGAAATGTTAAAGATTGGTTTTAATCATAAATATGAAGGAGAAACTAAAACTTTCGCATGAGTTGAATTTGCCAAAAAGTGAACTGAAATTGACTAGAACAGGAATTGCCATTTTTATATGTACAGTTTGTAATGATTCTAGGTTTTGCAGTCTAGAGCTGCGTCAAAAATGCAGTGGAATGAATGCAATGATACGTGGCAAATGATTGGATGGGAGATATGAAGTGAAATTTGATGTGGAGGTGATGTGGGGTGGAAATATTTGGGAGCTCGCTATGGGGTTAAAGAATGTACAGGAGATTTCAATGAGGTTGAACACCCACAGTGATTTCAAGCCACACATTGCGGTCAACCATGCTAACGTCATGGTCAACTATGGCGGTTGGGCTTTAATTAACCTTCATGCTCATTGCTTCTCCACAGTACACCTAACCGTACTTATCAAGCTATCACTTGATCATGCTTGTTGAACCTACATTACCTTTAGCATATGGCAAACGACGTGGATGTAGGAGATGATGTCGACGCAGAAGGAATGTGTGCATGCAAGTTCAACAAGCATGATGAAATGGCAAGTGGGAGTGGCATGAGGCAGGAGGAGATAAGTGGCAATGGTTGATTAGAAATAGGAGCGGACATGGATGATGACGTGGGAGTGGTGGTAAACGGTTGGATGAAAAGTGTGTTCGGGAGTAAGTTCAGGAAGTAAGTCATTTTCTGATTTTGAGTCCCAAAAGACTACAATGAGGGAAAAGTTGTTTAAAAGGGTGGTTTTAGAAACTGCCCATTTCAAACCCCCTCCCTGTCAATAAACTTTGGACTGCAAATGAGGACCAAAAGGGAGTGTGGGGCGTATGATTGCGGAAGAGTGTGCGAGATGAGAAGTGTGGTGGAGGGAGTTTAACGTGTGAGTGGGGAATAAATTCTGGGGTCATGATATGATAGGCAGATGCGGCAGATATGGATCTGGGTATTTTAATGAATGAAGTGATAGCATATGAATTGAAAATCACACTTTCCTCCACCCAATGTTTCATTTACTCATGAATGATGCGATGCGATATGATCCTACAGTCAGCAATCAATAGTCATCCTATAGTTGACAGCGTTATCGTACATCACACTTTCTTCTGGCCAATGGTTCATTCACTGATGAGTCATGCGATGTGATGTGATACTTAGGAAATAACCATTTCAGCATTTCAAATTTTCACATTTCTACCAACCCCTCTATTCCTAACATTTTTACTTATCCTTCGAAAGTGCATTTGAACTAGCAACCCATTCTTTTCTTTTCATGAACACTCTATCTCTATACCTTATTCTTCAATTGGCTCAGATTAAACTATTGAACCAATTTATTTTGTACCTATGAAAATCAATTTAAAACAAATCCAATTATGTTTAAACTATATAATTGGATAAAATAACCAAGTCTGGCATCTAAACAAATTGCACACAACTATTATTTTTCAAAATGAATTTAGAATAGAGTGTTGGAATTTAGATTTGCAACACTTTCAGAGTTGATTTCTTTTTCTTTTCTGTCTAATCTAACATTTTATATTTTGCCTTCCTTTTTTAGGGCATATACCCTAACATTTTCTTTGATATGGACATATTTATCAAAATATTTTCCTAACATTTTTTATTCAATAATTTTTTTGTCCATACCTTATCTTGACATTTTGTAAATATATTTTCATTTTTTGTCTAATTTATTCTAACTTATCAAAACCAGAATATGCTACAACAGAGACTATCAATTTTTACTTGTATCCCATTAGGGAAGTATCTTTTGTTGATGAATGGATACACAACAAGGACCCTATGAACCAATCATTCATGTCGTCTATGTAGTTCCCGCAAGACACAAACTTTTGATGGTCCATCATTGACATACACTTTGTGATGCGTTTCATAGATACCCAAACTATTACAACAAGCTACATTCTATTGCCGAAGCCTGTAAGTATTGGAAGAATTATATCTTTCCAAAGGAAATGGTCATCAACACTAGTTGTAGGCCTTTTCCTACTCTAGATAGTCCTTGATAGTTACTTCTTGTGGATGTGACATCATGATTTACCTCAACCATGCATGGTAACAAATGTGCTTTTTTTGTTGTTGATCACTTCCTTAGGATGGGAATTTTGGCACCCTGTAAGAAGATTACCACAAAAAATGCACTCGTAAGCTCTTCTTTGAGCATATTTTGGTTCATTTTGGGTTATCAAACACCATATTTACTTATAGGAATAATAGGTCCCTTAATATTTTTTTTTTAACCTTTGTTCCATGATGGACATCGAGCTTGACCAAATCCACTACCTTCCATCCCCAAATTGATAAATAAAGAGGAGTAGTCAATAATATTATTGTAGATATCCTTAAAGTATACAATTGTGAGCATCTAGATATACATGTTGAAATCCTTCCATATTTTCAACAGAAATTCAACATAGCTCTTCATATTTCTATTGGACGTAGTTTTCTCATGTATGCTTGGGATCCCAACAATTGGCATAAATTGATGTATGTATGTTCATGGAATAACACATGAAGACACCTCCCATACTTGGAACAAGGTAAGAAAAGCAACAATGTATCCAACAAATTGAACAATGAGTTCATGGTATTTTATAGAAAGTTGCCAATTCCAAGTACAACTAGATACACAATCCATTGGGTTCCACATAAATTTAAGGTTGGTGATGAGTTATGATTGGACTTGCATAGAGAAAAATTACCAAACTCCCATAAGAATCTGATACCACATTGATACAAGTCTACACTGTCTTACACCATCACCAAGGCTATGGTTGATAGTTATTTTGAGGATAGTCATAGGATTACTTATATCACTTCAAAGGTATATGTTAGTATCATTTATGCTTGATCCGGTGCATCTCTAGAAAGAGTTCCTTTAAGAGAATGAAAAAGATGATTGCACCATTATTAACATAAGTGATTGTGATATTCGACTTGAATGACATTAGGTAAGTACACAAGAAATTTTAGGAATTGTTAGAGCTCCAAATCTCACTATTATGGTTTGTGATGCTGCACTCATGGCCTAGGGCAACCCCTCCTTCCAGACCTGGTCCAAAATCTAAAAAACAGTGTTTTATTCCCTATACGCGACATTACCCTGAGTTAAACATGTGTGTACGCGGTTTCATATATACCCAACCCGCGTATATGTATTAAAACACTTAAAAAAATATGAAACTCCGTATTTTCGGGCGGAGATCGCGGGTTTTACCTGCTGATCACCTGTTAGTACACGTGGCCTCAACTGTCCCCAACCAATTCCTAACTAAAAAACTACTTTGGAATTGGTATAAAAAGACACCAAAGGGAAGGCCTAAAGGAGGAGAGAATATAGAGAAAGGTTATTATACTGAGATTTCCCCCTGATCAGGTCTGAAGACCCTTGTGCTTTCTGCACTTCCCCCATTTTGTACAGGAAACTCTTGTTTCCTTGTGATTGGATGTTCATCCCTTAGTTATGACATCTTGGATTGAGTATTGGAAGGAGACCTACTAGAGGCTTGAGGCGGGACGAATCCAGAAGGAGGCTGAGCTTTGAAAGAAGGGTCCTTCTGGATCCGTCCCGCCTAAGCCTCTAGTAGGTCTCCTTCCAATACTCACTCCACGATGTCATAACTAAGGGATGAACATCCAATCACAAGGAAACAAGAGTTTCCTGTACAAAATGGGGGAAGTGCAGAAGGCACAAGGGTCTTCAGACCTGATCAGGGGGAAATCTCAGTATAATAACCTTTCTCTATATTCTCTCCTCCTTTAGGCCTTCCCTTTGATGTCTTTTTATACCAATTCCAAAGTAGTTTTTTAGTTAGGAATTGGCTAGGGACAGTTGAGGCCACGGGCACTAACAGGTGATCAGCAGGTAAAACCCATGATCTCCGCCCGAAAATAAGGAGTTTTGTATTTTTTTAAGTGTTTTAATACATATACGCGGGTTGGGTATATATGAACCCGCGTACACACACGTTTAACTCAGGGCAATGTCTCGTACAGGGAATAAAACACTGTTTTATTGAATTTTGGACCACGTCTGGAAGGATGGGTTGCCCTATGCCATGAGTGCAGCATCACAAACCATAATAGTGATATTTGGAGCTATAACAGGAATTACGTTTTTAGGGTTTGTTTTATATCAAGGTTTGTGGATCATTATGTTTTTTTCCAAAGCATTTACATATGACTAATTTTTTGAAATATTACATCACTCTAATATTATTTCTCTTAGAGGCTCATAGTTTATAATTCAAAGCGTCATAGGTACTAAAACTCATGAAACTCTTGTTTTTTTCTCTAAATAACTAAAAGTCCTAATTGTGCTACTCCTAATATTGAAACTTGCACTATAGTGAAGACTACTTCCTCTAATTTTTACTGCTTCCCCATAAGTAAGTTAACTACTAGGCGCGCTTGAACCATTATTTACAACCTAGTGTAGTGTTACTAATTGCAATTAAGAACAATAAGGGGAGTGGTTGGTACAATTCCAACATTGCTATTGTCTAGTGCCATGCCCACTACTAGGTTCTCATCCTCCCATAATAGCTTGGACACAATTTTTTTCCTTAGGATATAGTTTCCCATTAGTTAATTTGATTATTTCTCACCCACAATCTCATTCCACATTGCATCCAACTTGTAACTTTGTAATCACATATCTCTAGTAAACCCACTCCAGTGTGTTCACCAAACCTCATTGAGGTGCCTTGGCTACTACTTATAGAGGCATATTTTATCATCAACCCTTCATTTCACAACCATTCACTAGCCACCTCACCTTTCCCATTTAAATTCTAGAACTCTCTCATCCTCACTTCACTACTCCCTTCCTCACTAATTCCTTTTGTAGCTCCTCATTAGCTTCTTCATTTTCTCATATCTAGTTCAACCACCACTAGTTAGTTATCTCTACTTCCTGAAAGCTTATTCAACTTGCTCTTTAGCTTTTGTGTCCTCCATGGTTATTTGGTCCTTTGAGCTCTTATATTTTCCAACCCCATTTTAACCCATTCCTTATTGTAAGGTTTTACACTGCCATGGTTAGTGGGTTAGTAGGAAACAAATTTTCCTTTACCAACAACATTATTATCGTTGTAGGGTTTGTGTTCACCAATATTGAATCAATAGATATTAATTACCACATTAAATTAAATAATTAATAAAAATTAAACCAATAAATCATAATTAACACATTAAATTAAGATTAAATAATCATTATTACATAATCAAATTATTGGGAGAGTCATTTTTCCACATTGATCGAGCACTTTTCAAATTTGAGACGCTTCTCAAACAATTTTATGGTAACTTTTCAAATTTCAAGAACATTTCAAACAATTTTGTCTTGAGGCATTTTGAAACACTTTGCATTTAGAAACACTTATCAATAGACCGATACCAAACCGTTCTTTGAGAGAGTTAGACCGTGCACACATTTATAGATTGATTCTTAACTGCATTAACTTCGGGGAGCATGGTGGAGCATTAACAGGTGAGGCTCTATTGGCATCAACCCTGCTAGTATAACAAGACATGGTTATGAGCTATGCAGTGATACACATTTTCTCTATGAGGCCCAATTTTCCATGGTTTTTCCCTAAAGTAGGCATCCTTTTGGCCTCAATGTTTTCTGTTACAAAGAGTTTCTTGCACATATTTATTGCATTTGAATTTTTATGAGAAAAGTTCTTAGGTGATCCCAAGCTTTAATTTTGATCGGCCTATCCAATTTCCTGAACTTTCATAACCTCTTACTCAAACAACACTAGAATGGAGCTAAACATGTAGATTTAGAGGCCTTATATTCATGCATAAGTCTACACTACATATTACTGCTTCACAACTGTTCAAAGATGAGATTTGAGACCATTTTTAAAGAGGCATGTTCCATAGTGGATCTACACTACATATTATTTCTTCAAAAATGTTCAAACATTAGATTTGAGACAATCTTCAGTTATGCATCTTTCATAGCGACGTTTCTCTATAAGTTTATTGATTACTGTTTGGATATTCTATCAGAAATGCATGAGTTACACCCTTTTCGCTATGCTCTTGAAGCTGGATGCTTTCTCCAGTAATACCCTTGTGACATTTATATTATTTGTTGAATTTATCTTTTGGATGCGTCGTGTGAACCTAATTATATTTCTTCTAACGGATTGGTCATTTCTCTTCTTCAATGAATCTACCTTTAGATATTCCAAAACAACCATTCATAGGCATTATCTACTCAACAATATGTCTATATTTCCTACTATCATCAACAACTATAAAAAATTGTTGTTCTTCTCCTCTATGTTTGGCCTCATAAGATTCAGAGAAAGCGTTGGTTTATTGTACCTTTGTTTAGACATGAGATATGAGATTATTTTCAAAGAGGCATCTTCCATAGTTAACTTTCTCTGTATGTTTACTGATTATTGTTGGGATCATTTATCAGAAATGCACGAGTTACACCCTTTTGACTATGGTCCTTAAGTTTGACACTCTCCCCGGTAACTCCCTTATGACACTTTCTTTCTTTGTTGAATTTCTCTCTTGCATGTGGGATGTGAACTTTTTTATTTTATTTTAATGAGTTGTGCATTCCTCTTCTTGAGTGTCTACCTTTAGATATGTTAGAACAACCATTGATAGGCATTCTTTACACACCAATATCCCTGTCTTTTTTGCTATCATCATGCTCGTGAAATAGATCTAAAACGCTGTGCTTTTCCCTTAAGTATGGCCTCATAACATTAAGAGCCGGTGCTAGTTTAATGTACCTTTATTTTTGGTTATAATAGTCAAGAAAGTACATCAAGTTATCCAATACATAACCTCACAAATATAGCACATGTGGCCTAAAAATAGTGTTGTAGCTGATGGCCTAGCTTGTGGGTTTACAAGCCATGATGTTTTCAAACACGTGAATACAACTCTCCTCAATGAAAAGGGAATTTACATATTTCCAACTTCTGGAAAGTTAGGATCACCATGCTACACTGCAAATGTGATGAAAATCACATGTGTACTCACTCTTCAGTGGTGGATAACACTTGGTTCCAAGTTGGGGACATGTGTTCTTTTGGGAAGTGCACGAGAACCTCAGAATCATTTCATGCACATAGGAAATCGGCCTCTACGTTAAAAAAAAAAAAAATATCATCACTACATAAATGGTTTTCCCTTATAAAGCAAAGCCTAATACATTAAAGCCTATGAATCTAAGAAAACTCTAAACTACGGCTCAGTAGAGCTTATTCATTTCACATCCTACTGTAGCAGATGCCAAAATAAGGCTGGAAATTGAAATTAGTGAATTAATGCAAACACCATAGCACCTCATGAATACAATGGTCCTTTCCTATGTGCTTAGTCATTAGACATAACTAGGAAACATCAAAACCAAAAGGTTTATAGGATGGAATCTTGTAATTTCTAGGCTACAATAGAAAGTGGGTAA
Source organism: Pinus taeda (assembly GCA_000404065.3). NCBI lineage: Eukaryota > Viridiplantae > Streptophyta > Pinopsida > Pinales > Pinaceae > Pinus > Pinus taeda. The sequence goes on along the minus strand of APFE031193339.1, from coordinate 82,638 downwards.
CTGCAAATGAAAAATGTCATCAATTTTGATGCAACAATGGACATGATCTACCATAAGGTATGTGTAGCTGTCCTGAAGAGGATTCTTGTGAACTTTTTCAAACCACATACTGCGCCCTTTTCTTGAACTTCCCATTTTTCCTTCACATGAGAGAACATATTATTGTCCAAATGATTATTGTTGAAGTTTCGTATTAGATAGATTAAAACTTGTCACAATGGAAGCATGATTTGAAATTATGTCTTTTAAGGAATGTTGATTCCATAATCTTCCTTAACCATTATTAGGCCACTGCAAGTGCTAGTGATCCCCAACCCATCTGGAATTTATGCACCTAGGGCTATAAGTGATAGGCCTATAAATAGTTGGTAAATGCACTCCATTGTCCTAGCTAGAGTTTCCCATGATAGATCACATCCACACTTCCAAAGCCTTTTTTATTTCCAAACAAAAACATAAACTAATTAATATCATCAAGCTTAATATTTATCAACAATTCTTGTCCAATATTTTCTAGTGTCCTAGGATGATGTTTTCCCTTAGGGTTACTATACTAAAAAGGGATTCTTCAATAAATATTTAATAGTAATACACATTCATAAGAAATATGTATGCATAAATATAAAGAGTCTAGAGAACTATATAATGTATGCATGAATATAAAATTCCTATAGAAATAATACTTCAGTCAAAGTGCAACAACTTTGAGTTGATTGCCCCAGTGCCCAATAGAAATGAATGTATCTAGTCAATAGTCAATACAGAGCTAATAAATCCCCACACACTACAATTATTCTATACTCACCAATACATGTGTACTATGTTAATTTAATATCTATTGTCTCTTTTAATTTTATTGCATGGGTCTCTGACTTATATTACATATAATTGTAGATCTAAAATGTCTCTACTAATCTCAAGAAAACAGAATATTTGTTGAACTCCAATAGGCTCGGTCCCTCCTCATAGGGCTAATAATAACCTTAAAGGCTATAACTTGCTCAAACTTCTAAACAACATTGCAATATTACCATGGGAAATGTAATCACACACTTTTGTTGCTCACCTAAACAATACCACACTAATAACCTGCTCGACCCAATGATGTTATGCTAGTTTGTAAGTTCTATGTAATTGAGAGTAAGATGTGGTAGCCTCAAAGAGAAGTTAATACCCTTAGTATGAAATTAGAAGTGGGTTTCTTCCATAAACACCTTTTGAATGGGGAAACAACCTCCAAAATTGGGCCTTATAGCTTCTTCCATAGCTTCGTTCCCTTCATTATTTTCTTGTCCTTAATATCCACCTTAGGATGACCCAGAAGGGTCCATGTTGTGGGGATTCGAGGTCCTCGGTCAGGCTCCATTAGCTCCAACTTCTATGATGAGACCCTTAACTTCAGTCTAGTGGACAATTTGAAAGGATTACTTCAGTTTAAAACTTCACTAGCTAGAGACAAATTTCTCAGTTGAACCAATAAGAGAGATTCCCTTCTTACAAAATATAATAGAGCCGAATTGCCTCAATATTTCCACCAAACTTCCTTAGGATATCCTTCAATAAGACCTAGGTTGAATTTCTTCAACTGAATAAAAAGTGTCCCAATATGTGAAAACAATTATGCTCCAATGATAGGTTCTAGAACAAGGAAATAGAGTGTCTAGGTAGGGTGGGATCACCTCCAGCAAAACTAGATGAAATAAGATAGGGTTGGATCACCTCCACCAAAGATAATAAAAGAGAAGGGCTCTTAAGCCCTTAGAGCCTTGGCTCAAGGAAATAGAGATATCAAATCGAAATTCATTATGATAAATGACTCCAAATATCCATTATTTCTAGATTTCCCCATTGGGTTTCTCAAATGTGAGGTGTCATGCCCCCAAGCCTACGGTGGTCTTTCAACCGTGCCGGCGAGGTGCGGCACCACCGACCAGTTTCTTTTTAACAATACTTGTGAACATGGACTACGCCTAATTCACAACCGTGTACATAGTTTGTGTTTCGCAACCAAGTATAAAATGCATTTAACCTTTATATCAATGAACACCCATACTTATTCATTATCCACAACAATTATAAAAGAACAACAATCGCACAATATAAAGGGGAGGGGCAACTTCCGAACAATCTGCCCAACAATGTATATTATATCAGTTTTCCAATAATACAATGTACAAGTGTGCTTGGCAAACACCAAGCCAACACTTAGCCAAATTTACAATGAGAGGCAATCTTGCCTTACAATAGTTTTGTGCACCCCTTGTACAAAGAACAGTGCTCACCCGAGCCACCTAATATCCCATGCCAAGTCTACACCAAAACCGAACCATAGAATCCACCTGGAGCACACTTGCTCAACCTTCAACTTATTTCAAAGTCTCAACCCAAGCGTACGATTCACCAAGAGTTAGTGTGCATGAGATGTGCACATCTCCCTTTCCAACTGCACACTTCTACTTGTCTCTGCGAAGATATGTGAGTGAGTTCGATTGCTCCAAATGAGCTCCAACGCTCATGCACTTATATGCATCTTAGCGTGGGCTATATGTGGGTGGAAACCCCTTGGCCAACCCCAAAATCCACCATAACACACCCCAAAAGCCTTCATCGCATGTCGGCCTTGGCTCGTGCAAGTATCCTTCCAATCGCCATATAAAACGCTCAACACTTAGTCGCATATGCAAGTGTCGTTCGCTCGTTGTCCGCCTTTCGTCGCATTGTTGTTCGGTGTAACGTCGTATTTTGTGCAAAGTCGCCCTCGTGCGGTCGTGCATGCCCGCTCGGTGTGTGCGCGTGCCTGGGCGTCGGGCACCCGTTCGTCTTACAATCCACAAGGCGTTACATCCTCCTCCACCTGAAGTCGTTGTCGTCCTCGACAACATCCCCAAGCATCAATCCATGATGTCAACTCCTCCACATATGGCAAACATCCCTGCAACATATGCAGGCTCCATCTCCACCATGTCTCATCTAAGTGACCAACTGTCACCAAGATAGTCCATACCAAGGTACGTCATAGATGTCCATGATCATCGACCACCTGCCACAATCTCTCCATGCTGCTCTCCTCCATGGAAGGCTGATCCCTCCAACATCAAGCTACATGTCCACTGCAGCAATGTGTCAACTCCATCATGTGCATCACCTCCATCATGTGAAAAACTGTCCATGATATGTCAACAAGTGTTAACACACCTCAAACATGTGCCAACATCTCATCAATCTACCAAGTGCTCTATGTGAACACTTCTCTCCATCAAGTGTCAAGTGTCCCAAGGGAACACCACTCTTCATCAAGTCAAGTGCCTCAAGAGAACACCTCTCTCCATCATGTGTTCTATGTGTCCAGCTTCCATGATACTCCAACACAATGTCAACATGCCCCTGTGCACTTCCAGACCTCATGTCTGAACTAGTTGGGTAGCTAATCCAACCATCACACTCAAGTCATGAGAGTGAACAAATTCATATCACCATCAGTTTTTTCCCAAAACATCTGCCACATCTTGAACTCATCAAGAATAAACCATGCTCAGGTCCATGAAGTAGTCTCCATCCCAACTGCAACATGCCATGATGCTTGATGCCAAGCCATCCCTGAACCATCAAACCTGCTCAATTGTTTAAGGGACTCACTGCCATGAGCAGCTAACAATGAGCCCCATCTTCTTGTCCATCTAAGAAGATGTAGAGGGGTTAGAGCCTAAAGGCTCACCCTCACTAATCAACTTGATCCATCTATCAGGATCCTCAACCCCCATCCTTTGTAGATAAGTGACCCGGTCCTCCTGTCTAACATCTGGCCTCACATATATCTCATCATCATCCTCATCCTCAATCACCTCTAGTCTCCTTGTCAAATCCAAGATGCTATCTGAGAGTGATTTGATGACCAATGATTGTTCGGTAAGCTTTGTCTCTACCATGGACAAACGCTTACTCATGTCACCCAATTTCTTCTCATCCCCCATCTGCATCACTGCCAATTTACAATCAGGCCTAGTCACAGCAAAGGTAGGCACACCAATGGGTACATCTTCCCTTCCATCATAAATGTACATCTTCTTCAAATGTGGAACAATCATGGCATCATATTGTTTCATAAACTCCATTCCTAGCACAGCCTCATAGTCATCAATCCTCACTATAGTGAAGTCCACCTTCCCGGTCCATTCACCAAGTGTAGTGTCCACCTGTTCAGCCACACCAAGAACTTCATACGGAGGAGAATTCACTGTCTTCATATGTGCCTTGATAGGAACATATTTCAGCGCAATCCTTCTCGCAGTATCTTCACCCATGAAGTTGTGAGAGGCCCCACTATCCACCATAGTGAGTATATCAGCATCTCCAACCTTCATTCGGACATACTCCAACTTGTTCCTCTCGGGATCCTTCCGAGAGATCACCTCTGTAGCAGCGACAGCTTCGAGTATCTGCATCATCCCCATAGAAGCACCTTCATCTTTCGCATTAGATTGTGCTATAGCAGCCACCTTCGGTTTAGAGGGACAATTCTTCACCGTATGTGGACCATCACATATCCAACACTTCAAGACTTTCTTCGTCTTCGAACTATCATCTGATTTCGAAGCTTCATCTTTCTTCTTGTCTTTCGGTTTATCGGACATCTTCTTCCTATCATCAGAAGTCTCATCATAATGCTCCACCAACCTGTCAACAACAGCAAAGGCTTCTTCAAGTGTCCTAATCCTTTGTCTCTTCACTTCATTGCGTGCCCAAGGCTTCAACCCAACAATAAAATTGAACACCTTGTGTCTCTCTGCCATGTCAGGAAGTTCAAGGACAGCACTTGCAAACTCCCGCTGGTATGTTTGTAGGTTCCCTGTCTATTTTATGAATTTTATTTTCATCCTTGCTTCCCATGTTTCATCCTAAGGACTAAAATGGGCTTGCAAAGCTCCTTTCATCTCATCCCACGAAGTGATGTCACTAGCACTGCCACTGGCAATCTGATCCATCCTCCTTCGCCACCATATCTTAGCATCTTTTGTTAGGAATTGAGCAGCAACCTTGACCTTAGTCTCATCATCGGATAGACCCAACCGTTCCAAGTATTGCTCCATGTCCCACAAGAAGTTGCCAAGAGTCTTTGCACTCCTTGTACCATCGAATGAATCTGGTTCCTTGACTTTCACATGAGGCATTCCTCCACCTAAGCCATGCCTCACGGCCTTCTTCAACACCACTATCTCATCCTTGGCTTGTTCAAGAGATTTCTTCAAGTCCATTATCTCTGCAAGACCTTGGTCCCTTGCTTCTTCAACCTCTTTGACCCTTATTTCAAGTTGTGTACACATCAAATCAGTGTACTCATGTTGAGTTCAAAGTTCATCAAGTTCATCTTTCATCTTCAAGAATTCCTTTTGTTCTTCCACAACAAGGTCAATCTTCTTTCCAAAATGATCCTCTAAGTACTCCAACCTTTCCACTACTTTCTGCATGAGCCCAAGAGTAGTATCCATGGGATCACGACTAGACCCAGCCTAGGATTCAGCCATTGCCAATAGCCTCTTCCTTCTTTATAATCTAGTCTCGACCATGCACCGGCTTCACCTGCAACCCAAGTTCTTGATGTCACACTTATCAGGAAGTGTTTCACCAACCTCTTTCCCTGCAAGAACCTATTACCACGGCCACTTCTTCCAAGTGCACCCCACACTTGCCTTCGTCACGAGCTTCACTAGGTCTGATACCAACTGTCAAGTTGTGTATCAGCTTTCATCTGCAAGCTACACCAGCTCTGATACCAACTGTCATGCCCCCAAGACTACAGTGGTCTTTCAACCATGCCGGCGAGGTGCAGCACCACCAAACACTTTCTTTTTAACAATACTTGTGCACATGGACTACGCCTAATTCACAACCATGTACTTAGTTTGTGTTTCGCAACCAAGTATAAAATTCATTTAACCTTTATATCAATGAACACCCATACTTATTCATTATCCACAACAATTATAAAATAACAACAATCACACGATATAAAGGGGAGGGGAAACTCCCGAACAGTCTGCCCAACAATGTATATTATATCAGTTTTCCAATAATACAATGTACAAGTGTGCTTCGCAAAGTCCAAGCCAACTCGGTGGTCCCGCACCTCGCCGGCACGCACTTCGCATGGTGGAGTCGCCCTGCCCGTACCAATAAGAGAGATTCCCTTCTTACAAAATACAATAGAGCCGAATTGCCTCAAGATTTCCACCAAACTTCAATAGTCAATACAGAGCTAATAAATCCTCACACACTACAATTCTTCTATACTCACCAATACATGTGTACTATGTTAATTTAATATCTATTGTCTCTTTTAATTTTATTGCATGGGGCTCTGACTTATATTACATATAACTGTAGATCTAAAATGTCTCTACTAGTCTCAAGAAATCAGAATAGTTGTTGAACTCCAATAGGCTCGGTCCCTCCTCATAGGGCTAATAATAACCTTGGCTATAACTGGCTCAAACTTCTAAACAACATTGCAATATTACCATGGAAAATGTAATCACACACTTTTGTTGCTCACCTGAACAATACCACACTAATAACGTGCTCGACCCAATGATGTTATGCTAGTTTGTAAGTTCTATGTAATCCAGAGTAAGATGTGGTAGCCTCAAAGAGAAGTTAATACCCTTAGTATGAAATTAGAAGTGGGTTTCTTCCCTAAACACCTTTTGAATGGGGAAACAACCTCCAAAATTGGGCCTTATAGCTTCTTCCGTAGCTTCGTTCCCTTCATTATTTTCTTGTCCTTAATATCCACCTTAGGATGACCCAAAAGGGTCCATGTTGTGGGGATCCGAGGTCCTCAGTCAGGCTCCATTAGCTCCAACTTCTATGATGAGACCCTTAACTTCAGTCTAGTGGACAATTTGAAAGGATTACTTCAGTTTAAAACTTCACTAGCTAGAGACAAATTTTTCAGTTCAACCAATAAGAGAGATTCCCTTCTTACAATAGAGCCGAAATACCTCAAGATTTCCACCAAACTTCCTTAGGATATCCTTCAATAAGACCTAGGTTGAATTTCTTCAACTGAATAAAAAGTGTCCCAATATGCGAAAACAATTATGCTCCAATGATAGGTTCTAGGACAAGGAAATAAAGTGTCTAGGTAGGGTGGGATCACCTCCAGCAAAACTAGATGAAATAAGATAGGGTTGGATCACCTCCACCAAAGATAATAAAAGAGAAGGGCTCTTTAGCCCTTAGAGCCTTGGCTCAAGGAAATATAGATATCAAATCCAAATTCATTATGGTAAATGACTCCAAATATCCAGTATTTCTAGATTTCCCCATTGGGTTTCTCAAATGTGAGGGGTTGCAAGTGCAACAACCAATTTGGGTTTTTTACCCCACTCGACCCAAAATTTATCCAATATTGCCCCAAATGTTGGATAATTTTGGTTTTACCCCTTTATCAAGACTATTTCCTACAGGGTTTGATAGGTTATTCCATCCTCTTGTGGGAGTTAATTAGTTGGCAACATTACATATTACTAGCTCATACAAGCTTAGAGACTCATTTTCTAGAAATAGTGTGAAACTTAGAAATGTTGAGTTGTTGTTTCTTCAAGTACTAGTGGAATCTGTGGTATCAAACTGACCTCTATTCAATAATTCTTTCGGTTAGCATGGATCCATATGAAATACTTCTAAAATCCAAATTTTATTTCTCAATCTCGTGTCAAACACTAAATAATTTTAGAGTACAAGCACATTGTATTTATCTATCAGGCTATTTTAAGATGGTTTCTATATCATAATTGACTCTTGGTCGGTCACCCTTCCCTTCTATACTTAAAATGAAAACTCTAAATCGTTTCATATTAAAATTATTTCCATTCTTTTATTGTGGATAAGGTACTAAAAGTCACACAAGGGGTTGGGGTCCCATTGTTCCTCTAGGTACAAAATATAGTGTGAGTTAGCTATTTGTATAGTAACATGAAGAGCACTCTTCAAAACCATTTCACATTGATTAGCTCTGCGAGTTCATGTTCCTATTTGAATTACATTAGAACCGGTCATGACCCCGAGAGGATGAAAAAGAGTGGGTATAAATTCATTCGTCATTTTCGTTCTAGGATATTTATACAAAGTAGTGAGGGATAGATCTAAAACTACAAGTAATCATGGGGTCATGCCATGTAAGTTGCACTTGAAATTTTTGATATATATGTCAGTTTCTTGACAACATTAGATAGGGTTTCTAGCACTAGATTGTGTATTGGAATAGTCTCGTTTAGCTATCTTTACATGGTTCTCAAAAGGCCTATAGTTGTGAACCACTAATTGCTTGGTTCCAACATAGTTGAGTCAAGTATTTAACTTGGCATCAACCCTTTCACTCATGGTCTTCACACAAATGTAATGATGCAAGAAAATAGTCCACATGGGATGAACCACATCCTAAATGTGCTAGAAAACATATTTCCTATGAAACAAATAAATATTGTAAGGCTTATGATCATATCTAAAGTTGTTACTCCTGCTAGTAGCCTTTTTGTTTCTTGCAATTCATGTTTTTGGTTGCTTCTCCATGTATAGATCTTATTGATGTGAATCACAGTTTGAAAGGTACCCCATAAGCTGAGTGGTCAAAGAAGCAAAATATTATTTATGAATAAGTTGAGAAAAAATCCTCTTACTAGTTTCAAGATAATTTTGATCTATATCATTGATCATTCCAGAATTCACCTTTTCCACGCCCCGAAAGTGTCTCTCATCGTCAAATTCATGTGTATTTATTACGTGTTTTTAGTCTACATTTCATTGTAAAACTCTAATGCATGAATGATTGTCCACATGTCCATGGAGAAGACAAAATATTTGCATTTGATGTGGTACAGAGAGAAAATTTTTATTTGGGTCATGCCCGTATTCTTCATCAATGATTTTCTTGTCATCGAGGGTATCATTACATGTTTCATCAATCTTCTTGGGTTGTCCAACTGCGTTATTGTCAACAATAGAGCCATATAGAGGTGGAAATAGATCTATATGACTGAAAGCTTCATTAATTGTGTGTTTATAACATATCCTTTATTTGTCTACCATGTAATATCCATGACATATGTCAATACCTTTACCATCTAGATGATTTTTGATAGTAGAAGGGAGATACTTCCTGTTACATTTTGTAACTAGGGCCAAACTTCACATTGGAAAGCGCATATGAGGTAGCTCATATTTGTCTTGGACTCCTCTCTCCAAGGGGTGTAGGACTCATCTAAAGATCATCTCATTCTTACATGTACAAATGAAGTTATGAATTTATTTTGATTACGGACAAATTTTCAAGGTTGGTGAGCCATAGAATTAGCCTCCTCTAGCCTTCAACGTTGCATATAAATACAAGGAGCTTCCTAATTTTTTCACCACACTCTTTCATATTTCTCTCTTTCATCTTAATTGGGTACATATTTCTGGGCACCTCTCTCTCTCCAGACATGTGAAGGGAAGATTGGTTTTTCTAGCTGCTACATTGACCATATTTGACCGAAATTTCAGGAGGCTAACTTTCACCAAAGTTGGCCCTATTTTATTGTGGTTTTGTGAGGGATATTTCTATTGAGAAAGCTACAATTGTGGGCATGAAAACCAAGGTTCTTTTATCCCAACGTTGACTACCCTAGTTTTGGTTGTTGCATTGACTTATCTTGACCAGGTTTGGCTAGTTATTTGAGGATTGTTTTGGGCTGCATTATCTTGCTGTTGGAGGCTGAGTTGACCAAGGTTGACCAGGTTGTTTTGGAGGTCTATTTCAGCCCTATTGAAAAGCGTTGACCTTCTAATTAGGGATTTTTGTTTCTTCTTTTTTTACTGATCATATTGGGCAAGTGAATATTGTAAATGGTACTCTCTCTCTTTTTGCTAAACTTTTGAAGAATTATAACAAGAATTGATCAAGGGTTTCGCCACATTAGGGTTTGTCCCTGACTCATGCTATATCTTCTGTTGTCTTGTGTTCACTTGTCTTCTACTATTATTGTTTATGTTCTACCTACATTTTACTATCATGATGATGTGATTGTTGAACTAGTTATTGATATTGGGCTAGCAAAGAAATTGAAGAAAAAATGCTCTAAGAATAGAGCATACCATTGTTATCCTAAGATCAACATGGTATGAGAGCGGAGGTGAAGACAAAGCTAAAGAAAGAGTGAGAAGGGAGATCACTAAGAGGAGAAATTTCTAATCAAAGACAAGATTCAATGGCTTCCACTTCAAGTCTGGTGATAAGATTTATGATAATTCTAATTATCATCCATGGAAGATGTCTCTTGATTTGGAATTAGAAGAGAAAAATGTGATGTATTATGTGCAGGGAAATATTTTGAGAACCACCTTCGAATGCACTAGCTACTACTAATACCAAGTACAAGAAGGCTGAAGTCAAATCCAAGAAGATCATAAGGGATTCTATTCATAAGCATTTAGTTCCTTACATTTCTAATTTAAACACTTCAAAGTAGATATATGAGAGATTAGTTGTCATGTTCAAATCTAGTAATGCAAATCAAATTATTTTTTTCAAGAATAAGCTAAAGGATATAAAGAAAATAAGAAATGAAGATATCCAATCCTACTTTAGGTGGATTACTGAGATAACATATGATCTTCCTTCGATTGCAGAAGCTATTGTTGATAGGGATCTTACCCTCATTGTCATTGGAGAATTCCATCGAGAATGGAACATGTTCAACACTATTGTTCTTAATAATGACAGGATTCCATGTTTTGAAGAATTGTTGAATAGATTCTATCAAGAAGAAACAAGGATGATGGAACTAGATATGCCTTCAAATAGGAATGATCCTACTACATTCTATGCTCATGCTAAAAATAAGAACAATGCTCGTTCAAGGAAGCAATGTCAAGGAAGGTTGGGTTTCAAAAATGGAAGGAAGGGAAAATGCTTCATTTGCAACAAGTTTGGTCACTATCCTAGAAGGGATACACCTCATGATGATGACAATCATCAAACCAACAATTTCAGGGGGGAAAAATCAAAGGAATGGTAGATTCAACAACGAAGGAAGAGGGAATGCTCCCGCTTCTCATCAAGGGAATGGTCACCCTTCCAAGATATCAAGAAAAACTAGGTATGATGAATCTAATGTTTTTGATAACAAGAAAAAATAATTCTATCTTATATCTACCCTTTCTACTGCATCTTATCTAGACACTTTGGGAAATTGATTAATTGATAGTGGTGCCTCAAGGAACTTCATCGGGTATAAGGAATCTCTTTCAAATCTGATTGAAAAGGATAGAAATCTAGAAATGATCCTTGGAGACAATACCACCTATCCCATGAATGGAATTGGGAATGTTACTCTTCAATTGAATCAGAATAACACCATTCATCTACAGGAGGTACTATATGTACCATATCTAAAGAAGAACCTGGTATATATCTTGGCGATGGAGGACAAAGGATTCAAGGTGGCTTTCATCAATGAAAAGGTACATGTGTGGAAAAAAAATTCAAACATGCATTTCCACTTTTATTCAGGCTTGATAGCCTATATCAAGTTGGAGGAATCCCATTGGGAGCTATGTATTGCAACACATCACTTCAATCTGAATTATGGCACCAGAATTTTTCTCATCTACATTATAAGGCTTTACGTGATGCAAGGAAGATGGTGACAAGTACGCATGAATTTAAAGTTGGACATGAAGGTCTTTGTCAGGGGTGTGCCGAAGGGACCATTCCCCTCAAGTGATAGCAAGACTACTCACATATTGCAATTGATTTATTCTGATCTATCTGGTGCAATGCCCGTGAACTCATTGGGAGGATACTTATATTATACAACCTTTATAGATGACTTCTCTCACAAGACTTGGATATATTTCTTGAATAGGAAGGACGAAGTATTCTCATGGTTCCATTCTTTCAAACCTTTTGTCAAAAATGAAACTAGGAAGAAGATTAAAATGTTGAGGATCGATAATGGAACTGAACATGAATCAAATGAGTTCAAATATTAATGTAGAGAAGTTGGCATTAAGAGGGATACTACTACCCCATATACTCCTAAGAAAAATGGTGTTGCTAAAAGAATGGACCGTTTTATCATGGAAGCCACTCATGCCATGTTTCATGATCAAAGCCTTCTGAAGTTCTTATGGGCCGAAGTTGCAAACACCGTCATGTATGTTAAAAATAGATGCCCTCATTAAGTGTTGGACTCGAAGACTTCTAAAGAACTTTTCACAGGTAAGAAACCTCATGTTTCTTACTTTAGAATTTTTGGTAGCCCCATATATTTTCATGTGCCGAAAAAAGAAGAGAAGAAAATTGGATGCTTCTGGGAAGAAAGGAACATTTGTGGGCTACAATGAAACTTCTAAGCCATATATAATCTCTGTTCCTAGTCAAAGAGAAGTGGAGATAAGCCATGATGTCACTTTCAATGAGGATGCTTCCCTTGGGAAGATTAGTAACCTTCCTCTTCTAAGGAGTATATGCAAAAAGAAGGGAGAACTTGAGGAATAGTATATGCCCAATGTTTAAGGACCAATAGATCCCATTCATCCACCAACTCATGAGCCCTCATCCTTGAAAAGGAGACCCTCATGGCTTAGGGAGACTTTTAAATATGCTGAGAGACATGTTGCACCTAGGGGGACATTTCGTGAAAGAAAGAAGCCGAATAGGTACCAAGGGTACTTAACTGCAATGAGCACCATTGTTCAATATAATCCTTGCATATTCAAAGAAGCTTCCAAACACCAAATTTGGAAGGACGCAACGAATGAAGAGTATGATTCAATTATAAAGAATGGTGTCTAGGATGTGGTCCCTAGACCCAAGGGAAAATTCATTGTCACCTCGAAAAGGCTCTTCAAGATCAAGCATGGAGGTGATGGAAGTGTTGAAAAGTTCAAGGCCAGATTTGTTGCTTGAGGCTTCTCTCGAAACGAAGGTATATATTATGATGAGATATTTGCATGGTCGCCCACTACACCATCATCCGTTCAATTATAGCCCTTTCTTCCTCACAAGGATGGAATCTTCACCAAATGGATGTTAATACTTCCTTCTTGCATGGTTCGCTTAAGGAGGAAATCTATATAGAACAACCTAAGTGGTTTGAAGTTCAAGATCGTCAAACACATGTATGTAAGTTGAATAAATCCCTCTATGGCTTGAAGAAAGAACACTAAGATTGGTATGAGAGGATCAATATCTATATAATGAAGCTGGGAATTACAAGAAGTGATGTTGATCTAAACCTTTACTTTGAGGTTGAGAATGATAGACCTCTCATATTGGTAATCTATGTGGATGATCTCTTTCTGGTAGCTGCATACCCTCTTATTCACCAATGTAAGAGGGAGTTGGCTTTTGAATTGGACATGAAGGACCTAGGACTAATGCATTACATCGTAGGGTTGGAGGTATGGTAAAAGTCAAGTGAGATTTTCCTTTCTCAAGGAAAGTATATTGTGAACATACTTGATATATTTGGGATGGTGGACTACAAGTCTATGACTACTCTGATGGAACTTGACTTCAAGAAGTTATGCGGAAGTGCTGCTGGGGCCGATTTGGGAAATCCTTCTCAGTATTATCAACTTGGGGTAACCTTGATGTTTTTGGTGAACTCCCATCCAGACATAGGTTTTGTAGTGAATACATTGAGCCAGTTTATGGTCGAGCCTCATCACATACATTGAATTGCTTCCAACAATCTCTCGACATATCTTCGAGGCACAATCACTTATGAATTGAGATACATTGTTGGGGATGTGAGGCTCAATGGTTCCTCTTATGCAAAATCAGCTATAACTGTGGGGGATTGTAAAAGAACATCTAGGTGTTGCTTTTCTCTAGGTTCTTCTTCAATATCATGGATGAGTAGGAAGTAAAAGTTGGTTTCCTTCAACATATATTGCTGCTAGCTTGGCCTCCTATGAAGCTATTTGGTTGAGGACGCTCTTTAGTGAGTTATTTAGACATGTGTTGGATACCACCGTGATATTCTATGACAACCCCAGTGGGATTCATCATTTGGAGAATCCTGTGTTTCATGACCACTCCAAGCATATTGATATTAGGTACCACTTTACCCGAGATATGGTACAATAGGGAGCAATAAGGCTCTGACACATTGGGACTGTTGATCAAGCCACCGATATTCTTACGAAGCCCCTAGGGAAGGTCAAATTCATAACCTTCCATGAATGACTTGGAGTTGTGAAGAGACCCTATTATAAGGGTCCCATATGAGATGGATGTTGAGCTCTCGGAGCTCTCGGGGGCTTGGCGTACTTGTTGGAGCAATGAGCGACCATAGGGTGAGTGTTTCACCTTCCCCTACTTGTGCACACTGTATAGGGTGAGTGGTTCTCCTTCTCTTGTCATACCCCATGGTGGCATATGCATAGGATGAGTGGTTCACCTTCTTCTATGGTATATGAGTAGGATGAGTGGTTCACCTTCTCTTGCAGACACATCCTTCCCATGTAGTCCCAGACTCATGGGAGTACCTCTCATCTCACTAATGAGTATGGAAATGAGGATAGGGACCATAGTACTACTGATGGACGCATCATGTACTACCGTACTCCCTATGCTAGGATGTTGATATTGATATGGGATCAATGGAAACTGACTTCGGGTTAGTTAAGTGTGGTATGCCACACTCTATATATTCTAGATTGACTTCGGGTCATTGGATAATGGTATAATACATTCTCGATTACTTCTTTCTTCATAGATCAGGACAATAGAGAAGAGCAAAGTAGAGAAAGTGATGGTACAAATTGTCAGACAGTTTGGTAGAGGATGTTCTCCCTAGTTTAGTGGGAGTACAAAATTTTTACAACTAGGGCCAAATTCACATTGGAAAACTCATATGATTCAAATCATATCTCCAAGAGTTGTAGGATTAATTTAAATATCATCCCATTCTAACATGTAAAAATGAAGTTATGAATTTATTTTCATTATGGACAAATTGTGAAGGTCGACCAACCATCCAATTAGCCTCCTCCAACCCCCAATGTTGCATATAAATACAAGGAGCCTCCTCCTCATTTTGGAATCACACTCATTCATCTTTCTCTCTCTCATCTTGATTGGGTACAAATTTCTAGGCACCTCTCTCTCTCGACATGTGCGAAGGGAAAATTGGTTTTTCTAGCTGTTGCGTTGAACAGATTCGACCAAAATTTTACGAAGATGACTTTGACCATCGTTGACCCTATTTGACTATGGTTTTGTGAGGGATACTTATGTTTAGGAAATATGCAATTCTGGGCATGAAAACTAGGGTTGTATGATTGCAATGTTCATTGCCCTAGTTCTGGTTGTTGTGTTGACTTTTGTTGACCTGATTTGACTAGTTCTTTTTGGACTGTTTTGGATTGCATTATCTTTCTATTGGAGGCCAAGTTGACCAAGGCTGACTGAGTTGTTTTGGAGGTCTATTTCAGCCCTGTCAACGAGAGTTGACTTTCTAGTTAGGACTTTCTGTTTTTGTTGTTTTCACTGATCAGATTGGGCAAGTGAATATTCTAAATTCTACTCTCTCTCTACTAAGCTTTTGAAGAATTATAAGAATAATTGATCAAGGGTTTCCCCACATTGGGGTTTGTCCCAAGCTGGTGCCATATCTTGTGTCCTCTTGTGTTGTCTTGTCTTCTATTGTTATTCTTTATGCTTTATGTGCATTTTACTATCACGATGATGTGATTGTTGAACTAGTTATTGATATTGGGTTCATAAAGAAATTGATGTAAAATTACTCTAAGCATAGAACATACCATTGTTATCCTAAAATTAACACTCCCTATCCCATTAAGATTGAGAAATAAATTAATATCATAGGCATTATTACTTCCCTATCCCATAGGCTTGAGAAACCATGATTACTTCCATTTATTTCTTACACGATCATGATTAACATGAAAGTGCAATGTGGGGGTTACATTACTTCTCTACTCAAACTGAGAATGGAATGTTGAGGTGCTAAGTATACTACCATGAAACTATACTACTCTCTTATTTTATGTGTTTGTCAAAATAGGATTACTATGATTGAAGTATATTTTCGTGACCTCAAAAGTGCTTTCAGGGTTTCAGTTATCAGCAAAGGAGGCATGATATTCATCATACTTTTCATATGGTTGATCCGTTGGGGTATAAACATGGTTTCTACCTAACTAGAACCACATATGGCTTGTATAAGGGGTAGAAATATTCAAAAATTATTCATTTCCTATATTTAATTCTTTTTCATGTAGGAGATCATGACTAGCCTCCTTACAATGGTGAAAATTATTATCATGCTCCTTTTTTTCATCCAACTCTTTCATAGAATCTAGGACACATACATCAACACATACATTTTCTTTGATGGCATTGGGGTTTGTTGTGGGGCTATGTTTGTCACAAAGTAGCCTGCCCATCAAGAGATAATCTTGTAAATTTGGAGGGTCCCTTTTAGTGATATTGTTATCATCTTCAAGAGGGGTGGGAACTTCTTCTTGTATAGCCTCCACAAGGTCTCGAAAGATGTTTTCATATTCTTGGAACCCAGGGCCCCAATGCTTGAGAAAGGCCTCACTTAGACTTGCAATAGAATATATTCCCTTTGGACTACTAGATCTAACCCAAGCCTTTCGTTATTCCTCAAGATAAAATATAAATAGCCTTGTGCATAAAATTGACTTTTGATGTGTGTTTTAATAAATTTATAGTGTTCCACATGGATAAGTCCCCGAGGTGGGGTGCACACTCCTCACATTTCCCATGCTCCTAGGACGATGGGACGCTTGGGGAAATATTTCTCAAGGTCCCCCTTTTGGGGGAATGTGGGGAAACAAAGAGGAAAAGTTTTCTTAATGAAGTGGATGTGTTTCGCCAAAAGGGGTGCATGTGGGCATCCCTCCTCAAAAAATTGGCCTTCTAGGCATCTCCTAAATTTTTCCTTAAAACAATAATTTATGAGTGGCAAAGCCATATTAAACCCTAGGTCCCTACTAATACTATGTAATTAATGGTAATGCTAAATTCTTAAAGTAATATTTTTACTAAAATTTTTAACCTTACGAGAGTAAGTTTTAGGATGTTTGAGAGTGGTTCCAACTTCATTAGATTTCATATGGTTCCTTTTATCAATTCTTTCTATGCTTCAGAAATTTTTTTGCAGGATTTATCACTCAACATGAACTTCTTGGAGCCTTCCTACTAGCCTGTCAAGGACAGCTAGTAAACCTTCAATCTTCTTCGCAACCTTTTGTAAAACTTCATTGTCTAAGGGAACATGTTGTAGAAGATCTATTTTTGTATGCACAGTTGCTAAAATTCTTGCTTTGTCTTTGCTTCAGACCTAAGCCTAATAATATGTTGAACCATATTATCAATATTATTGGCAGTCGGATCTACTACAACAATGTGTGATCATTTCTACCATAGTTAAGCACTATTGCACTATTTAGTGAGAAAGAAACATATTATCAATATTATTGGCAGTCGGATCTACTACAACAATGTGTGATCATTTCTACCATAGTTAAGCACTATTGCACTATTTAGTGAGAAAAGAAATGGTTATCCATCCTCTTCCATTCTCATGGAAACGGTCTAAGTTGCAGCGAGGATAACATTTCCGATGGATTATTTTCCTAAAGAAAATCAGCTTGCTAATTAATTACATGAAAGGAGAACCCCTGCAAAATCGAGAAGTATGCATCGTTCAAGTAATTCAAAAGCTATAGATGTGAACAATGATGGTGCAATAGCTACGCACTCATCTTATGCAAGAACTCACTTTGGTAGAACAGGAAGGAATAGTCTATTGTATCAAAAATTTAATACAGTAATAGAGATGTAGAATTTTGTAGAACCAAGTTTAAGTGCTAAATGATGCTTACAACATTCTGTCAAATTTTGATTGCCTCTTTTATCTATGGCTCATGGTTTGTTATGAGGTTTTATATGAGGTCTATTTGTTGATTTTCATGAGAATTTTCCACTATGCTCAAGTATTATATTTTTTTAGTAATTATGTTGTTGTAAACACTTATTGGTTAGCAGTGGACAAAGTAGATGCTCTGAAGTGTTATAAATTCAGCGCAGCGTTTGAAAATTCTAACGAAGAGTACTATGTCACAGAGAAATTATTCCAGTCCTAGGTTTGTTAAAAATTTATTATATTTGTGTGTTAATCTTCGTGAAAATTATTTTGAATTTTCTTCCAACACTTATCTGTGACATTTACTAGTAAAATGTCACAGTAAAACTTTTACGTTGTATTTACTGCCACTCATTTTGTTGTGGAAAATGTAGTTGTGACAATTACGATTTATTATTTCATGGTTGTCCAGGGGAAATCCGTGTGGTGGTAGGAACTCCCAATATTCAATACTATGCACCTGCTCTAAATGCAATTATCCATATTAATACTATAGCTAACATTGGTTTGGAAACTCGTACTATCAAGTACCTTGCTTCATACGGTACTTCTTATAATGACAGACTAATGTGTTCTGCATGACCTTTTCAATAAGTTTGGAAACATGAAATTTTTATATAATGTTGCATTTATAATATAGTAATTCTGAAGACGTCAAATCCTTTGTTGCTCCGATTCTAAAATTATGGCACTTCCAAATTGTGCAGGTGGAAATTCGAGGGCCCTTCTGATTCATTCAATGACCTTGTTGATATGGCAGCAATACGCTCTTCTTCTCATCTTTGCATTCATCTGGAAACACAAATCCAACAAAAAAGAGAGAACCAAGGATATCAGTGAACACCGCCAATGCAAATTCAAGAAAGGTTCAGAGACATTATACCATATATATGTAAGAGAGCAGGGTATATTTGAAATGCAATCAGTTTTTAAAAGATAAGCAAAATGTAGTAGTTCAAATAATTTTTTTGAAGTGAAACTATCATTTCTATTACATAATAATTGGATATAATATTACGTTGCGAAAATTGGCACTCTACACAATCTTGGGCACAATGTTAGGTGCATAGATGAAAAATCCAAATTGATGCTAAATTATAATGACCCTTCCAATAGGTATGCATGAAAAAACGTTTCTAAAGCTGGGGGATTAGGAACACGTCATTTTTTTCATTTAAGCTTATGCAAAACTATTTTGAATTATCTTATACAAAAAGTAGGTAGGAAAATTCAGAAACTACAATAATTGAACTATTGCATGCCATGTGGCTTTTCTAATCATGCATAGCTCCTCTGTGTCACTGTCTGAGGGAGCTGATAGAAGATGTTGGTTTGTGCAACTTGCAACATTGTGAGAATCATATGGTTCTAAATCTTGTTTCCCTAACATTTCATCAAGGTCAACGTATTGTTCTCCGGTTCTCTTTTGCTATAAGAAATGAAATATTTAACATCCTTGAGTTGCACTAGTAAATCCTTAATTATAACATATGACAACTACTTTCCTTAAAGTCTTGTTTTCCCACCTCTAAATGTGCCTCCCACTTTGTGAAAGAGTTTCTATATTGCCTCCTGACATTTCCTAGATTCGTAGAAGTAGTTACCACCTATGATAGGATATCCATGATTCCACACTTCTCCATAGTTCTAATGTGAATAAAGTTAAAGGAGAAGTTTGAGGATTAGGCTAGAGCGAAAAAAATATCCTAGTGAAATATGAAGGTATATAGAAGTAGTAAGAGAGAAGCTTAAGGTCAGTTTCACTCTTAGGGAATAAACCAGTGGAAAAAAAATGCAAACTTACTAGTCCACTAGATCAATTCCCAACAGTCTTGGATAACTTGTCCTACAATGAATGCTTCCACCTCATCCCTACAGTTAGGGGACTCCATAGAGTTTGGCTACAAATTGTAAGCATATCACATGGTATGTAATCTTAGTGTAGCACTAGAGGAGGTTACATCACATGAGAATTATGTTTATCCCTATTTGAAGCACTTCATATTCCATGTATGTTCAATCATAATTTCATGAATACACTTTATATAATGTTATTTTAAAAGGCAAAGGGGAAGTTATGATAAGATGTCTTCCCTCTATATAAAGGACCTTTTCATTTATGCAGATTTGGTCAGAATTCTGTGGATAAATATTTTATAATGATCCTCACCTATTGCAGTGTCCTTTTTTCCTTCACCATGGAAGTTATCGTTAGTCCTTATTGTGTTGCTCCATATTTGATCATGGCAGTTGGCACCAGAGCATGAAGATTTTCCAAATTTAGCACACATTCGTATGTTCTCAAAATCATGTTGTTGGTTGGCTTCTCGACATTGTGTGAATCTGTTTTCCCTTTTGGGTTTTGGGGGTATACATCCAATAAGGACATAGAAAGGAGGATCATTGGAGGATCCTAATTCTTTGCATCAAATGCATAACCATTCAAATACAATATTTATGAATGTATTAGCTTGTGTGTAAGATACTTGAATTCTATAAATGAAATTGAGTTCAATTTTGCAAGGAAATATCAGTGTTCATTAAAGGACTTGTTGATGAACACACAAAAAACATACTATCACTGTATTATTGGAAATTCAAAAATGGGTATTATCATTGTATGTTGCATGGTACTTCTAAACTGTGGAATGTTGAGATACTATCTCTATTAGGCTCAAAGTTGAGCTACTGAGCTTGAATGCAAACTACTATCCTTGTCATGCTGAGCCTCTAATATTGCTATAATAAATTAGGAATTACTAATTTTCATCCTTGTTGTAGGTATGAGATTAGATTTCATTACTGTCCAAGCAAGATGGTTTGCCAACAACCTCATGCAAGTGTACTTGTATACACAAAAATGGAAAAATAAACATTTAAAGGATGTCCATACTAGCCATTAGTGAACCAACATACAAGGTTGATGAATTCTTAGTAACAACAATACCATTTTGGCAACAAAAAGGACAAGCCAAGCAAGCCAAATTACTCTAGAAGCAACAACAATAATATAACATTCACATTGTTAATCTGCAACAAAATGTTGTTAAATTTTAAGTTTGGGGATAAAAAAAAGGGCATTCCTATCATACCTACAACTCTTTTCTAAAATGTTTTACTTTTATATTATTTGCATTCTCTACTTTACACATATACACGTGAATATGAACCGGAGCCGAGACAGTTACATGAATTATTTCCATTGAAGCTTGATTGACGTCAAGTTTCATTAGACCTCCAATGTACTATGTATGCTTCTTGAACCTTGATTTTGTCTTTTTAGGCTACTATATATCTGATAATGTTATTTTGTTGCATAAGACGAAGCCTCTTGGACACAAGTACAAAAGTAAATAGCATATATACTTGGGGAAAAGGGGTTTGACAACATAGAGTATTTTAATTTAAATATATCCTTATCGAGTATGTTCCTTCTTCACAAAAATGTGATTGTAAATCTTGTTATAGATAACAAATAGTGTTGTTTCTTATTTATGTTAATTTGCAACATTCTTGCATTTTCCTAAGTTTGTCCACACTGTTTTATAGGTTGTCCAAATAGAGAGAAATATTTTTGGTTTTCCTGTCATGGGGTTTTGGCTATTTGGCCTATGCTACAAGAAAATATATGTTGTACATGGTTAGTGATGAATACATTCATTGGGATATGGGATAAATGTGAGAAGTTTTGCAGATTACAGGGGAGGATACTTGGAAAGATTTGAGATGTTGAAATTATTGAATATTTTGTTTGGGTGGAAATTTTCTTCTTAAAGTGGGGAAAATATATAAGGACATGGTATCCTATATCTGTGATATGTGGCCAACCTATATCATTTTCAATTGTATACATTGTTGTGGATAGACTTATCTATCATGGCAAGATCAAAAGATTGTCAAAAGTTAGAACAACACGTGTGAGTGTGTATACCCTCACGTACCAATCATATCATGAAGTTTTTTGTCTAGTTACATGTTTACACAACATATGTGTGAAGGCAAAAAAAAATCTTCTTCATATTTGTTGTAGCCTGTTTTATGGTGCATCTATATGCTGCAATAGTTAGTGCACACACATACTATAATTTAGGAACTATTAAAACTTTAGAAAACTTTGGAACATTAAGAAGACATTCGATAGTTAAATAAGTTAGGCTTAATACTTATACATGAGCTTCCAGTGTTGGTTGGTAGGTTAAATTCTATAGAATCCTCCTCCCAACAAAAAATCTTCAATGTTATTTATGAACTTCAAATGTTGGTTGGAAGTTTGACTTATAGAGAATCCTTCTCCATTAAATGTGAATAAGGGATTCAAACCTTGACTCTTTGTTCACACATTTCAATTCCCAAATAAAAATGTGTTACAAATACTAGGAGCCTAAATCAACCTAGGAATTGGTTATGAAGGAACCATAAGGTGATTATGTGTGGATCTATCCTTCACTTCCAATGAATTTTCAGGAATACAAAGTATTGGAGTTGATATTCCTTTGAGTGGTCCCAACATGAATCTTGAATTGCTTATCTTGACTTATGCTTTTTTAAGCTAAAATGGTTATCATTTGTATAGAAATGAGGTTTTGGATGCACCATATAGTGAACTAATATGAATCAAAATTGAAATGTTTGATATCAAGGCTTCAAAAAGACCCAAAATTAGTAATTTATTAATTTAGACAAGGTGTGGATATTTTCAGTCTCTGTGGAAGATATTGCAAGTAAGGTGTCATCCAGTGAAAAGGTTTATATCTGCATATTTTTAAATATTTTTTTACATTATCAGAATAAATTCCCTTTTTATCTGTACTTTTTTGGCATATTCTAAATTTTATTTATCTTTCGAGAGGAAATGTAGTGAGTATCTATATAAATTTCCCTTATCAAACATTTCATTTTATGACATATGAATAATACTGCTAGTGGATTCTAAATAATTTCCCTACCATGGGAACATGTCTTGTTGTGGATCTGCTAGCTTGAGCAACCACAATGTTGATCTTAACTAGGTCTTGTTGTGGATATGTTAGCTGATTTTAGCTTTCATGTATTGCAATAATTTTTAGTTAATGGAACACACACCATTGTTCTATATAGGTGCAACGTTATTCATGTTGTTCAGTTGTTTCTTTCTTGTGATATGATTTCTAGTGCAAAGTTAAGATCATTGAAAACTGAGTATGAATATTAGAAGTTTAGTATATCAAAATTTCTGAGTTTGATCTCGTTGGAATGCCATTTCAGTTGTTCCATGCCATAAGAAGCTTTGTAGAAAAATCATAATATTTTGGCAAACTGGCCAATAGTTTTGGCAACGGATTTTCTTTTTGTTAGTTTTGTGTCACTGTGTTACCAATTTGACTTGATGTTGCTTTGTTTAGAATTTAAGAATAGCTTTTTAGTGTGTGGTGATGACTCTACAAGGTCAAATTACTCGATGTAATCTAGCAACTGCTTGCACTAGTCCAACAAAAACTATTGATCAATCATAGAGGAAGTTTACATTGGTGGCCATTCATATGAGATATCAAATGAGGAATTCATATCGATTTTTTTAGAGTATGGAGAAATAGAGGAAGGTTTAGTTGCATATGACACAAATACAAACATATCAGCATAATTTAGTTTTCCTCTAAAGATGAAATTATTAAGTGGAAACTTTAGTTTCTTGTAACTTTGTCATCTGAAAGCTTTGTATATATACACTATATCTAGTTTCGCAATATTATTTTATATTTCTCCTTGAAAGTAATTTTTCCAAACATGGGTCTTGCATTTGTGACATTTAAGTTTGTTGAAGTGGCTAAAAGGGCTCTTGAGGATTCAAATAGAAATATTGGTGTAAGGAATGAAACAGTGCATTTTTTAATGGCTCGTAGGATTATTTTTTTTGGGCGGTTTAAAGCATAGACTTGACTTCTTTGGAAAATTATATTTGGGAATTTGTACTTGGTTCTTGACATGTAGGGAAGGTCAATTACAGTGAAACTTGCAGTTTAGGGCTAGAAGGAGAAGGTTGCTTCATGACCTATACAATCCTCTAAAGTACAATTGGGAGCATAGGTACAACCAGGTTATGAAGCAATGAACCCGAACTTTCCATCATATGGAAGGTCACAATTACCTCCTCCTACTCCATATGTAGATCTTATAGGGTTACCTTTATATGTTTCACAATATTCTTATGTTACACAACCTTTATATGGATATACAGTTCGAGGACAACATGCATATACATGGTTATCTACTGCTCATGGAGTTGTAACACCAAAAAAGTACAATCCCCACTATAACTAATATAAAACCATTCAACCTACATGATCTAGCCAACATGGATTGACTACAATTGGTACCACAACTACACCTATCCCTTCATACTATGGTACTTCATGAAGTGATTATTGATGACATGATGATCAAAGATTGTCCTTCATATTGAGGATTAAGGAAATTAACCATGGTCTTAGTACTTGAAGTTTCCATTTTACCAAAGAAATAATTGAAGCTCTATTTTAATTTTTGGCACTTTAGAAGAGTAACTTTTTGGAGGTATGTATATTTGGGAAGCCCAAGCTAGTCTCAAGAAAAAGATCTCATGTCTACTCCATGTGTTCAATTTTTATGGTAAATTTACCTACTCTGTAAGAACTTGAATCTTTATAGTTAAACTATAATGCCCATTTTCTTCCTTTATATATCATTGGAGTTTTATATTAATTTTTGGGGGATTTAAAAGAGTTATACTGTAGAGGTATGCATATTCATGGAACCCATGTGAGAACTTTGCACTGGATTTTGTGCTGGCTCCATCATGTTCAGGCTCTTTGTTGAATTGCCTATTATATATAATTTTGATATTTAATCATCATAGCAATTATAATGCCTATTTTCTTGAATTTTTACTATATCTATATAAAATTTTATGTTCTTCAGTGATTTCATTCATCAACAAACTTTTGGTTGGTACTTTAGTTAGTATCAATTATAAACAATCGGCTTTGATTTTATTTTTTGGGTGGTTGATTGTATTAACCATGAGAAAGTTGCTTCCTTGTTCTAAAATAGTTATGTTCTGCATATATTGGGTGATTTTTTGTGTCAGATGAGCTAATGAAACCTACAATACTTTACAAAGTTTTATAATTTGATTAAAGTTTTATAATTTTGAATTTACAAAGTTTCAAGGTCTAATTCTTTGAAGAGTGTTAGCTCAATGGAAGAGCACCTCGCTTACAAGTATGTGGTTGGTGGTTCGATTCCATTGTGCCCTAATATCCATATGGAATGGTGATGATCACTATAGGTTCTTATATATGTATCAATAGTGAGGGTTGTGAAAAGGACATCATCAAAAGCCATTTTTTATATATGAAATGGTGATGATTAATGAACATCGCCATAGATATGCATCAATAATGAGGGTCATGAAAGGTCAATCACCATAAACCACCGATGTTCATAAGAAATGGTGATGGTCACTATTCATCATTATAATCATTATTCGTGATGGACCTTGAATGTCACCACAACACCTATACTTTTGGTAACGCGACCTTGGTGACATTTATTTTAGGTGATGGAAGCTATTTTGACCATCACCAACGAGCTTATCGTGGAATTTTTTGACACTTACCAAAACATAAAAAGTTGATGGTCAATGAATGTCACGATATATATGCATCAATAGTGAGGTCCATGAAAGGTCCATCACCATAAATCATTCTTGTTCATATGAAATGTTGATGGTCACTATTCGTTATTATCATAATTATTCATGACAGACCTTGAATGTCACCACACCAGCTATGCTTTTGGAGATGCCACCTTTGGTGACATTCAATTTTTGGTTACAAAATCCATTTTGGCCATCAGCAATGAGCTTATGGTGACATTTTGTGACCCT
Source organism: Pinus taeda (assembly GCA_000404065.3). Lineage (NCBI taxonomy): Eukaryota > Viridiplantae > Streptophyta > Pinopsida > Pinales > Pinaceae > Pinus > Pinus taeda. The sequence continues at coordinate 56,769 of APFE031193339.1, read as the reverse complement.
CACCAATGGCCTTTTTTGTTGTAATGCCTTGAGCACATCTTATCATCTGCATACAGATAGATAGACAGAGAGAGTCAACATGATATTGGAGGACATATTGAGGATGTATGTGATGCACCAAAAAAGGAGATGGGAGGAGCAGCTTCTATTGGTTGAGTTTTTTTATAAAAATGGGTATCAAGAGTCATTGAGGATGAGTCTGTTTGAAGCACCCTATGGGGGGATTTGTAATACTCCCATTAGTTTGAGTAAACTAATTAATAGGGTGTTGATTGGACTAGATATCTTGGAAAATATGGAAGATGAAATGTAGGTAATCAAGAAGAATCTGAAGACGAGACAAGATAGACAAAACATTTATGAAGCTGAGTGTTATAGACATATTTGGGCACTACAAAACCAATCTCATATGTCCATAAAACAAGGGCTTCTAAGCCCCTAAAAGTGTTGTTTCATACCCTAAAGGAACAAGCTCAGCTAATTACATCATCTCCCAGAAGTTCTCCCTGAAAAACTACTCATAACTGGTCAAAACTAGACCATACAAACTGCTCAGTGCTAAGGGTGTGATGCATCCCACCTGCTACATGCAAAGAGTGCAATGCATACTGGAAAGCCTTTCTGTAGGGTGTGATGAGCGAGATAAGACAAATGGAAGAGGCAATTTTCTAGGTGGAAACCCAGAGAATCTTCTAGAAACTGCTCATTTAACACTTGCCTCTCTGAATTTCCCCAAGGATGAGTAAGAGATAATGAAATCTCCAAGTGGAACCAAGAACTATCAGTGAAATGACACTAATCAAAATCCCATAAGTTGACTCACACACCTGCAAATATCTGTATATGGATCCCTCATCCGAGAGATCCAGAGGCTGGAATTTTGTATTTTGTAAGGAAGTGTTGTTGGTTTCTCTGTGAAACATTGTATTGTTGGGTGATCTAGATTTTCATGAGATGAAGAGGGTTTTCATGCAGGTAGGATGGCGCTGGATCAGACAAATTGGTTGTAATCCTCTCTTCTACTACTTCTATCAATAAAGCTATCTGAGTTTTCCTCCATACTCTTGTATATTTCTGAATCGTGTATTGGTATATGCATTTGTATGGTTAATATACATCTGATCCTATATTGTTTATGGTTATAGATCTCTATGCTTTGATGGTATTATGCTGCTTTGACTCTATAGGTGTTCTTTGAAGTGGGACAAGTAAGGAAAGAGTGGCAAAGCTTCATCAAAGGAGGGAGGAAACAAGCAAGGAGCCAAGTGAAAGACTGAGGTTGGTACTCTTTGCTTCTCTCTCATCTATCTCTCATAAAGGAAAACACAAGTAACTTTAGTTCGTTTGTTTCTAAGATAGCTACCCGTCTTAGTGGGACTAGAAGCTCTGAATGGACACTAGTTTTCTCGATAACACTGAGAACGTGTTGTTCAAAGAGTTTCAGGTTGGGGAACAAGTGTCCTTGCACAACAAACTAAAGAAGATCTCCTTGAGGATTTGATCATGTGCCAAGATGGCACCTTAGTTTTTTGGAACTTTCATGATTATTGACTGGATTGGAACAATAGCCTATCAAATTGCACTACCTTTGAAAGTGGAAGTACATGATGTTTTCCATGTGGTATTGCTTAATAAGTATGTTAAAGATGTTGATAATGTGATTGACTATTTTGTATTGCGGGTGGAGCTAGATGGAGAATTCTAGTCAAAACCTTAGTGTATATTGAAAAAAAAATATGCTCATGCTCCATAACGAAGAAATCAAGCAGGTTAAAGTGGAATGGAAGCCCTTTGGGATCTATGAAGCTACATGGAAGATGGAAGATCATATGCGGGCTATGTATCCTTCTCTATTCGAAATTGAGAGAATTATTTTGGTATATGCTTTGGTGTGATGTTTTGGTATATCTACATATGTATATGGATGTAAATACCACCATGAGTTGTGTTATAAAGATTGAATGAGTGGTATGGGGTTCATGTCATTATGGTTTTCATGTTGTTATGTTGTCACATTGGTTCGCTTCTCAACAAGTTGATCATTGTAAATACTACAGAAAAATAAGTTATAAAGCTCCATGGGAAGTATGTTTTGGTTCTTAGTAGTCTTGTTGGTTGTAGGTTACATTGAACATCAAGGATAGTGTTCCCCCAATGGTGAGTGTTCTGTAACAACCCTGGTCAAAGTTACATGTAAAAAACTTAATAAAGGAAAAATAATAACCAAGGTCATGGGACACATATTCCAATCTAAGTGTTGGGAAAGACATCATAGTGTGGGTGTTCATTGATTTTACTATGGCTAAGGAAATTGGCAAAGGAAATGGTAAATTCTTTGGAAAATCATGAGGCTTTAATGGGTATTTTATTTATGAAACTAATGGAAATTAGGAAAAAAGGAAGGTGAAAGGTCATAGGTTCCATGTGAGGAGGAAAATGAAGGAAAATAATGGAAAATTGAAGAAAACAGAGGCCTAATTAATATAAAGGATTTGGAGGATGATTTTGTACCTTTTCTCAATTCATTTTTGGAGCTCTCTCTCTCTCTTTTCTCTCTCACACTCTTGGGCAGTTAGAGTCTTCTTGGAGCACTCTAACATTGGTCCAAAGAAGGAAAAGGAAGGACCAAGAAGGAAAAGGGAAGAAAGGATCAAGCAAGGAAGAGAGAGATCAAGAAACTACAATGGGATTATTTGTAGGTATCAATTTGCATGTTTTATTTCCTCACTATAGTTGGCATGCATGGTACCTGCATATGTGTATTTGGTTCTCTTACTGTGATAATGTTATTCAACCTTGTGTTTCCATTTCCGCATAAACATTGTGTGATTGGATCTCTTGTATTTGGTTGAGCTTGATTACTGAATGATTTTGAAATGGATTGAGGTGGTTTGTGAAAGAAAGAACAAAATGCCTAGGAATCCCTGGACTGAAGAAGGTGGGATTGTGGTAAAGGTAGATGTTGTGTGCCTCGGTCAACCTAAGAATACTCGACTTGTGAATGGTGGAATATACAGTAAATCCTATAGGTGTGTGTCCTCAATCAATCCTAGGAATCCTTGACCCATGAATGGAGGGATATACGGTAAAGCCTAGAGAATGGAGTCTTTATTAGGCTGAAGAATCCTCGAATGTTATATTGTGGGATATATGGTAAAGCCTAGAGACTAGGAGATGAGAAGATACCTCATGGCGTAAGTGGAGAAGTTCGGTGGCATCCATGATTTTTTAGGGCCTATTAATTCGGTGGGGATTGCATTAAAGCCTTAAAAAACATATTTTTGTTTGGTTTTGAGTCCCACATTCAGGATTAGAATATGGAATAGGGATGATTGGCTGAGGGAAATGTTTGGTTCAACCAATCTATGGTTGGGTGGTTTGCGGAAATAGTAAACCTCATTCTTTTTTTCATTCATTAATAAGATCTCTTTCTCCTTGGTATTTCATGTGTAAACATATTTTTTTATATGAGACTATTATGGATTTTATATCCTTGCTATTTCTATTGGTTATATGATGGTTATGAGTATGTTTTATGATAGACTTTCCATCATTTTTTCGTCATTAATTGAAAGTAAAAAGACTATATGACCTAATAGATAATAATTCAGTCATTATGATCTGGAAACAATGCTCATTTATGAATCTTAGATAAGTATGAGACCCCTATGCTCAGATCTATTGTTATGGCCTATAGATTGCATATCTGTGACAAGTTTGATGAAATTGTTATCATGGCTAGTAGGGGTCCAGTCATTTCCTTACTCAAGAGTTTGTACTAGTACATTTGTTTCAATTTCATTTATCATTCTTGTAAGTTTCATGAAGTTTTGTGTAGTGGCGTGAGTTGTGGCCCTAAAAAAGTGTCACAAAATCCGGGGTGGATGGCTCATATCTAGTTGAAAATGTCCACATTTGCTGGCATGCCTTGTTGTGGGAGTGACTAGAAGGTCTTAGTCGCACGAATATATTTTCATGGGAGTGTGTAAGGGTCCATATCAGTGAAATTTCAAGTTGTCTCAAGGGTTGGTCACATAGAAAGGTTGGTTGGCTCCTAAAATTTTTGTAGCATGCATGGAAGGTTAGAATGGTTTTTTTTTGCTCTCCACTTCCTTAACTATACATGGGGATTTGGATCACATCACAGTAGCCTCTTGTCACATGTTTACCCAATGGCCCATTTAACTTGGGTAAATGTGGGGGAAGGGTGTTACATAGTGGTATCAAAGAATGGTTCACCTCTTGGACTAGATGGGTGGTGTGGTAGTCATGCATTCATATTGGTTGAATAGATATATTCTATATGCTTGTATTCTATGTAATTGTTGTGTATGCATGGTGTTGGTCATGGTTGCAAGTGTGTCACCATGTTAAAGTTGATAGGGTTGTTGACAAATGTGTTTGTCATGAGTGTATGTCGGTTATGGATTGGTTGTGCATGTTAGCGCTTATATGTTTTTATACATACATCGACATCGATATAGTTTTCGTACATGAGATCATGGTATATGGTTGGTATAATCATGCATGGTAATTGGCTAATGGTTGAAATCTTTTTTATGTATTCATATGATTATGATTATAGATGCATTATGCTAATGTGGTTGATTTTGATTTTGTATTGGTTCTCGCTGACATTGTGTGAAATTCATAAATGTATTTTATTAGTAATTCATGATTATATATGAAAAATATTCTAACATCCCCCCGCATTAAGGAATCTAGGAAAACTAGACTAGGTGAATTATCTTGCTTTGGTAACTACTTGTGATGTCTTTTTAATTAACATAATTAACTTCTTAATTATCTTGCTTATATTTAGTGTTTATATCATCAAGCAACTACCAAATCATAAATAACAATGTGATAAGAAGACACGAGATGTAGGTGATCATCTAGGGCCAAAACCTCTCCTCTTGAGAGGAAAACCCATAAGGTTTCTTATCTTCTTAAAGAACTTCAATGAAATAATTCCAAGACCTATGACCCCTGAGCAAGACTCCTCCAAGGCTGAGTCAAAGCTTTCCTTCTTGATGAGTGTTCCTTTTAGGAACTTAGACCTCAATAATTTCTGTAATTTTGACCCCCAATAAGATTCTTCTACAACTTTGACCTCCCAACAGATTCTTCTGGACTTTGACCTTAAGAAGTTTCTTCTCCGAAAACCATAGATGACACATGTGAGAGAATGATAGTGATTTTTGCACTTCTTTCTCCTCAGTTTGAGATGAATCCTTGTTCTTATTAAGTGGACTTGTAATGGAGACTTCCTTTAACTGAAAACTTCGTTCTCTTGGAGTGACTATAATTTGGTACTTGTTGCAAAAACATTCCCTATTACACTTCACACATGTGAGAAATATGACCAAAAACAGTAAAACAAATCGCTCTTCTTTTATTCTTCTTATCCTTCTCTTATTTTCATATTTTCTCTTTCTTGATCAAATTTGTGTAAGTGAGTTAGTCCTCCACATGAGGTAAAAGTATCCTTTACATATAGGTCTCCTACTAGGTCAAATTCCTTCTTTTAGGCCAACTTGTCTACTTGTCAAGACCAACTTGATATTTGCATCATGACGATGTCTTGGAGGGTCTTTTCACTCTACCTTGACTCAAGTAAATTTTCTTTACAATATGTAACATGCCTAAATGGGTCTTCAATACATGACAATGACCCAATTGACTTTTAGATTAAATGACAAGCCCAAGAACCAATCAATGGGTTTTTGAACTAAAAATAAATTTCCCTTCGGCATGACACCCATGCCTCAAGAAAAACAATAATAAATTTATTTTCTATTTACATCTCATACATAAAATCACGATTACATATGGCATGATGAAGACCAAACCTATTTATATATTTCAATGCTCCCTCTCAACTAGGGAGTTATTCATAATCCATATAAGGTTCTTGGACATTCTCAAACTAAAGAATTCCAATAAGAAGAGTTATAATGGTAAGCCATCATAGAGAATCTCATCATATCAACCAACACTATCAGATATCAAGGCCTTGACTAACAACTCTATCTCTCCACAAGATCAAAGTACAATGTTGGTGAGAAGAATGACTGGTAACCACCATCATCATTATCTCTTAAGGCACATACCCCACCTAGGTGTTCATCATGTAAGCCCTTTTATGACAATTCCTATCATAGAATGGAAAACCCTAAAGGAATTTACTCTTCAACTACTCTTACCATGGATGCCCTTCCACATCCTTAAAGGGTATCAGAATAAATCTCAGATGCTTAGCACTTCCTCCATGATTTCTTCACAATATGAAGAAAAGAATGGTGTGTCTATCTCTCCCTCCCAACTAGGTAAGATATAATAATTCCTATAAAAGGAATGTATCCAATCTCCCTCTTATCTAGGGACTTGTCCAAGCTCCCTATTATCTAGGGACTTATCCAAGCTCCCTCTTAACTAGGGACTTGATACCAACAGTAGCTCTCAGCTCTTTGGTGGATATCATGGTACTATCAACTATTTATAGGGCTCCTTCTTTCGACGTCATAAACTACATCTTCTTCTTTATGGATCCTTCATCATTTGTAGGGTATTGACCATTCATCACTTTACTTCACAAACCATATCATCTACGTCATCATTCTCTTTATTGGAAACTGATCTTCAAGTCCACATTCAAATTTTCTTCATACAACTACCTTTTCCAAGTAATATTATTTTTAGGATGTTTTTTCCATTCTCTATTGTAGGCTACATCTACAACTCTCTTTCGGTAGCTGTATTTCAACCCAATAAGACGTTGTTAAAAAATCATAATGAACATCAAATCAAAGTTACCTTTTATCATGGCCTTTCATCATGACATCTACTTGCTTGCAACATCAACATCATGCACATTCATAAATACATCTCCAAGAAATTCAATATCGATGGTATTCTTCCTTTATAGACTTTATGAGACCCTTCATGCCTTCTCAATGGAGATTTTTTAGCCAATTATCTTAGTCTTCGGATGTTGATCACTGATTGTTATAGACATTTTTGGGCACTTCAACCCCAATCATAAATGTCCATAAATTGAGGGCTCCTAAGTCCCTAAAAGTGTTGCTTCACTGCCTAAAGGAACAAGGTCAGCTGATTACATCATCTCCCAGAAGTTCTCCACTAAAAACTACTCATAAATGGTCAAAACTGGACCATACTGAAAGCCCAGTCTAGAGGGTGCGATGTCTATCACCTTCCCAGTGTACAAGGTGTGATGCATACTGAATTTCTCCTCTGTAGGGTGCGATGGTCAGGAATGGACAAATGGCAGGGACAAAATGCGAGGTGGAAGATCATGGAATCTTCTAAAAGCTTCCCCTCTGACACTTGCCTCTCTGTTTTCGACTAGGGATGAGTAAGAGATCATCATTCTCCAAGTGGAAGCAAGAACTATCAGAGAGAGGACACTAACCAAGATCCCAGAAGATGACTCACCTCCCTATAATAATCTCTATATGGATCCCTCATCACAGAGATCCAGAGGCTGGAATTTTGTATCTTATAGAGAAGTGTTGTTGGTTTTCTCATGTAATTTCATAGTGTTAGGTGATCTAAGCTTTACTTGAGGTGAAGAAGGGCCTTCTTGCTGGAGGATGATGCTGGGTCAGAACATATGGTTGTAATCCTCTTGCTAATTTTCATCTTAATAAAGCTATTCATGTTTTCCTCCATATTCTTGTATGTTTCATTATATATGCATTTGTATGGTTAACACACATCTGGTCCTGTGTTATTTATGAATATCGATCATTGTTCTTCGATAGTAGTATGTTGCTGTGATTCCACAGGTGCTCTTTGAAGCTGGGCAGACAAAGCAGAAGTGGCAAGGCTCTATCAGGAAGGAGAGGAAATCAAGCACAAGACTAAGGTTGGTCTCTTTGGTTCCACTCCTATCTATTTTCATAAAGGAAAGCGAAAGTAGAATTTACTTGTTTGTTTCTAAGATAGCCACCAATCTTAGTGGAAATAGCAGCATCCAAGTGGACACTATTCCCGGTAACAAAATGGCGACTTCGCTGGGGATCGATTAGATTGTTTGTTAACCTATCTATCTTTGTTTCTTTTATAAACTTACAGACGGAGCCTGAAGCCAAGCCAGCTAGCCTTCAAACTGCATTTGTTATACAAATGCAAAGTAGATCAATGATGCTTCAGTCTATCTCCGAGTTTTGTTTATGAATTAAACAATCGATCTGCAAAGAGTCTAATTTCCCTAAGTGGTGGCTCTAGTAACCTGTTTACATCACCCCTGTGTTTTACATATACTGAACATTACTTACTCGGCCTAAATCCCTGAACTGAATTGCAAACTGTGAGTGGAAACTTGTTTAAAGTCTCGCACTGGTACCATCGCACCCTACCTTCAAGGCAGATTGTATGCATCGCACTTCCCGATTGTAGTAGGTGCGCTGCATACTGAATTCGCAGTGTGACAGGTGCGATGGTCAGGGAAGGTTAACTTTACCTTTAGACTGTGGTTTTTTTCTCACTATTTTTAGTCCTATTCAGGAGTTTTGTTGTCTGTAGTCAGTGTATCCTTGTGAAAAACCCGCTTCTCTTGCATTATTCCACCTCCTTAATGCAAAGAACTGTAAGTTTTTTTATGTATTATGCACCATTTTCAGTTCTCTTTTGCAAAAAGTAGCATGGTCGAATTGTCGTTTCTGGATCTGAAAGTGTCGTAGCTGTCATTTTCAGTTTGAGAAGACAATCCCATTGTTCTTGATAGTTGATTATACAGTTCCTATTGCATATGATTTGAATTAATAGTTTTTAAAGTGTCGAAAAGCAATTTTCATTTCGAAATCACAAAGTGTCTCTCCTACCTTCACTTCATTTTGAAAAGAAATTTGTTGAGTATGGTTGCCTTGAAAATAATTCAGATTTGCAAATAGCTTTCTTATCATCATTCATACATTAAGAAGGCCGAAAACAAATACATTCATGTGCATTTTCATTTTGACTGCTTGGTTTGATTTAGGACAGTGCGTTTAGTGTGTGCTCGGTACTCTTTGCAGAAAGATTCTTAACTTTCGTTCCTTCGTAGCTAGGATTTTCATTGCCAAAAGAAGATTAAACATTTGTTTATCATCTGAGACTGCATTTTAGGAATTATATACACATCCCGTGGTGAACCTAAAAGGCAAACTTTTAAGCAAGATCAACTTAAAATAAATCTAATGAATCTAACAATGCTTTGGAACCTAATGCACAACATCTAGAGGTCTAGGCTAGAGACGTATTCCGGCGTCGTAAAACCTGGTAACTGTTGTTTTCAGTGTTGGTTGGGTGATTCCTCCACTCTGAGATGACAAGTGCCATTACAGACTTGTGCTCCCACGTACTGTCAAGTATATATTGGGAGACTACAATAGGCTGCATCCTTTATCCTTAGGAATCCATGTCTGTCGCCCTACCGATCGCAATGCATTGAAAACAACATTTAGGAAGATTGACTGTCGTATCCTAAAAAGTATTCTGTAGTTTTGTGATTGGTTTGTTAATCCTCTCTGCCTAGATCTCCAAAGAAGTCCATTTTGCTCCTTTTCAAACTCCTTAAAGGAAAAGGTCCTCTGAGCGCTTATCACTTCGAGCTCAATAAAAATCGAAGGCGACTAGAGTCATCTTTTGTTTTTTCTCAACTCTTTAAAATTGAAAAAACAAGTTGTGTCAAAGCGTCTAAAATTTATTTTAATCGGAATAACATCACAAATTTTCCCATTGGTCTTTAGGTTGAGAAAATGGAGTCTACCAACTGAGGATTTCCCCTTGGAGGAAATCCTAGTCCCTTCTCCTCTTGGGGAGATGTTGGTGCACCCCATATGGCCACTTTGTCACTTCTAGGGTTGAAAATTGGTTTTCCTGTCTCGCTCTTCTCTACTTTCGTCGTTCAGAATCCCATAATTCCTTAACAGTCAAGTCAGCAACTAGATGACACTAGAGTTGCCTCCCAACCTTCTACTTCGTCTGATTCTCCCTCTCCCCTTCCTCTTCACTTGATAAAGCCGATAAAGCTAAAAATCAAGTAACTGAGAAGAAGAAGAAGAAGAAAGAGAAAAAGGAAAAGAAGAAAAAGGAACCAAAATCGAAAGGGGGCAACCAAGCATCATCTAGCGAAAATCCTCACACCGCACCATCAAAGCATAAACCTCCTTGTGTCATTTGCAATGGAGACCACTATCACCGAGATTGTCCCTCCATCCCTCAGATCTTAAGGGACTAGTCTGCTCGTTTGCACAATCTGGTGGCATCAACCTCTAACGATCATGTTGAATGCACACCATCAACCAGTGAAAGTGAAGCACCTGGACAAAAAAGGAATCCAAGATTTCCTTGTAAATTGTGTGAAGGCAATCACGCTGTCCACCATTGTCCCTTCCTTGATGAAGCTAAACGAGTTTTGGATGACTGTCCTGCTTCACCGCTACGGCTTCCTCCTGGATATAAAACACTCTTGCCAAGTCCTCCACTGGTTGAAAATCTAGCTGACCCATCATTGTGGTCATCCAAAGCATCTATCATTGAAAATGAACCCTCTAAATCCATACCAGATGAAAGACAAAAGGTCGAGACGGTAGTTGACCCGGTCTTGCCTTCAGAGTGTTCATCTTCGAAAGATGCCATCACTAAAGAGAAAGAGAACAACACCGTTCAAATTCTTTTCATCAACACAGACTCCGATGAACTTGGGGGCCGCCCTCCCGTTCCTTTGTCGTAGGAACAAAGTTCATCAGAGTCATATCCGGCTGTCTATTCGGTCCCACCAACAAGCAACCTAGTCGTTTCCTTCGAGTGGAATCTACTAGGTAGACCCCATTTACCAGCTAGTGTACCATTCAGAATCATTGTGCAAGCTTACAGAATGGTTATGGCTGGTACTATCATCGATGAAGGGGCTTCTGTGAGTATCATTTCCTCAACTACTTGGAAAGCACTTGGTTCACCATCGCTTTTGCCTGAAATGAGAAATCTAATAGGCTCCGACAAAGGAACGAGTCGACCTTTAGGGATGCTTCCAAATGTGCCCATTACTTTGAGAAGGAAAACCATTCACATGGATGTAATGGTAGTTCAAGGACCCTTGGATTATAATCTACTCCTTAGACATGACTATATTTATTGCATGGGAGCCATCGTCTCCTCACTCTTTAGAGTAATGTGTTTTCCGCATGAAGGCAGAATGGTCAAGCTCATAGACCAAATGTCATTCCCCTATTCACACATCGTAAATAATCAAATGCCATCCCTAAATGGTCTTTTCATGCAAGGAATGTCTCATCGATACCCAGTCCATCCACCTGTTGAGCGCGAGTGATTCAGGAGGATGTGACTGAAGCCCAGGGGGCATGCACCCTGGTCTGTTTCGATAGGAAAACCTTGGGTATAGAGTAGGTTTCCGTGGAGGATATATGACTAGTCTAATGAGCCTGTCCTTACAGGAAAATGTGATCAGGCTAGAATAAGATACCTTCATTAAAGTTATGTGAGTGGAGTATCTCTACGCCACGCCCCTTTGTCTATTTCGGTAGACATCACCAAGGGAGCTTTCTATCTGCTACGCGGATGGAACTTTCATTGTAACCTGGGAATTTTTCGCTATACCTAGGGGCATGCAAACCTTTTGTAAGCAAGTGAGAAATGACCAGCTAACGTTAGCTCTATGATTCCGCTGACTTCAACCGCCTATGTCAGGTGAGTGTTTGAAACCATTCATCTTTGCAGGGGTCACCTAGGCACCAATAAAGTAAAGGAAAAATTTTCCTACCTAGCCTTGGTGGTGATATTAGTAGTTAAGTAGAGAGGTGTAGTTGGTCATTCCTAGCATGCATACAAGAGGCTCCGTGGCAAAGCTTCAAAAGGTGCAAGCCCCATAAAAAATTGCATCTTGAATGAGACATTCTTATCGTACGACCGGCAAGCAATGTTACTGCAGGGTTCAAGCTCATTAGAAAATAAACCCTCCACGAGCAGTTTTAGCGCATAGTTCAAGCTCGTTAAAAAATAAACATAAGTCATGAGAAAATGTTTCCCCCAGCGTTTAAGCTCATTAAAAAATGAATGCCTTATCAACAGCTTTTGAGTGTTGGTCGTGTTCTCATCATCACCTCCACTCTATTTTTAGCCGATCATTCACCCCCATATGATTGTTTACCCCTTCGAGGAACATCTACGAAGAGTGATTCTATTAGCCATCCTTGTGACACTGTCATGATTTGAGAATTTCAAACCTTACCTGGAATCAGCTGCTACCCAAAACCATCACTCGTTCCTCGAAAACGAGTCTTCTTTAAGCTCTTTTCAAATGACTCGTAAAATATGAAAATATTGCCGAGCGATTGGCCTCTCCGGCTTGTTAAATTCATTGGAAGTCATATCCCTCCTCTAGATTTTAATCTTTTTGGACCTGAGGGATTATTACACAAAAATATTGAGCGCTTGCCTTGTTTGGCTCGTTAAAACTATCGAAAAATCCCTTTTGTATTATTTTACGCTTTTTCGGACTTAAGGGATTATATGACGAAGAAGAATTGTTGGAGTGTCCTTTTCATTTCTTTGGGTCCCTCTAAAATTGAAAGGGACCGAGTTATCTTTGTCGTTAAACTCGTTAAAACCGAATAGCGACAAACTCGTCCAAATGGACGAGAACGAGTTTCACTGTCACTAGGCTCGCTAAAATATAGCGACAGGTTCACCCAAAGGGCGAATTATAGAACAAGCATATGTTATCCTCCTCAAGCTTGAAAAAAATAAAGAGGAACTGGTCAGCAATGATTGGGGAAAATTGGGGAGAAAACTTGAAAAAACTTTATTGGTAGCAAGTCGCTCTTGAACATGACACTTTCCTTCCGCATCCATGTTGGGTTGGGTTGTTCCATTCACTGGTCATCACCATTGGTTCATCACACCATCCATCTTTGGGGTTAACACTACCAATTCATCATCAGTGTCATTGATATGTTCAAGAGAAGTCATTCAGACAATTCACCTATGTCTCACCCACTGCAATACATTCATGCTCCATTCCTTCATGACCACCACCCTGAACCCTGTAACGTCAGATTGTTTTCACCTCCAAAATCATTTGCTTCGTTCCGTGTCATTGATGTGGGATTCATTAAGGCCCTCCTGCGATGGGTCAATTCTTGTCAACATCAGCTCATTATCCAATAAGTTGACTTAGGAACAACCCTTTCAGTACTTTGAAGCTTGCATGCCTCAATGGCAAGTTTCTCACTTTCGGCGACAGGTTTACATCAATGGCCTTCGACCGAGATATTTTATGTGGTGTTCAACGCCAAGTCATTTTTCACACCACATGAATTGTACTATAGTACCTTGAGGGTCATTTTCATTATTGGTGATTCCTGTTGCGCCTGTTAACAACTTACATCATTCGCTGGTAATCAGTTGATGTCTTTCCATGTTCGACTCCAGAACATTTTTCACATGGATAGACTTGTACTCCGAGTGAAGATTGAATGAGTTTTGAAGACCCCGAATCTATTTTCATCCAGCCAGGCTGCAATATATTTAAGAATATAAAGACATCAAGTGTACATCATTGCCGAACAGATGATCATCCAAACCAAAGGATGATGAGTCTGAATCATCAATCTTTCACACAAACGATTGTCTGTCCTATGTACATGAAAACGAATTTATAAAGCTGAGCATGGGAATGCCCACCTCATCTAGATCATGAAAAATGTTGTCAAAATAATGTATTGTATTGTATCTTATTACAGGTCACCTCCTAGCTCAAAAAAACTTTGGATCCTCATAGTAAAGCATTTCACCCGACATCAGAAAGATTAATGACATCATGCTTTAGGGGACAGCTGTTATAGACATTTTTAGGCACTTCAACCCCAATCATAAATGTCCATAAATTGAGGTCTCCTAAGTCCCTAAAAGTGTTGCTTCACTGCCTAAAGGAACAAGTTCAGTTGATTACATCATCTCCCAAAAGTTCTCCACTAAAAACTACTCATAAATGGTCAAAACTGGACCATACTGAAAGCCCCGTGTAGAGGGTGTGATGCATATCACCTTTCCAGTGTACAACGTCTGATGCATTCTGAACTGCTCCTCTATAGCGTGCGATGGTCGGGAATGTACAAATGGCAGGGACAAAATGCGAGGTGGAAGATCATGGAATCTTCTAGAAGCTTCCCCTCTGACACTTGCCTCTCTGTTTTCGACCAGGGATGAGTAAGAGATCATCATTCTCCAAGTGGAAGCAGGAACTATCAGAGAGAGGAAACTGATCAAGATCCCAGAAGATGGCTCACCTCCCTATAATCATCTATATATGGATCCCTCATCACAGAGATCCAGAGGCTGGAATTTTGTATCTTATAGAGAAGTGTTGTTGGTTTTCTGGTGTAATTTCATAGTGTTGGGTGATCTAAGCTTTACTTGAGGTGAAGAAGGGCCTTCTTGGTGGAGGATGATGCTGGGCCAGAACATATGGTTGTAATCCTCTTTCTACTTTTCATCTTAATAAAGCTATTCAAGTTTTCCTCCATATTCTTGTATGTTTCATTATATATGCATTGGTATGGTTAACACACATCTGGTCCTATGTTATTTATGAATATAGATCTTTGTTCTTCGATAGTAGTATGTTGCTGTGATTCCACAGGTGCTCTTTAAAGCTGGGCAGACAAAGCAGAAGCGACAAGGATCTATTGTTAGGATATTCCGACACATAGGAAATAGTTAAGTATAACTTGGTCTATTATAGAGTTAGGTAAAGTGTGTTTCTTTACTATGTACTTTTGTAACTTACAATCCGACGGTCACGATATGTAGTGATCCGACGATTCATTCTCTCCTTGGTATTACCGACACTTGATCCATGGTTTAACACCCGACTGGTCCATGATCTCTATTTAAAGAGCATGGAGGGTAATTTGTAGGTTAACTGTTCATGAGAGAAGCTTATGTAAAATTTCATTATTTTATTAATAAATTGCCTGAAGTGGTCGCGTTGGCTCAGGCCGTGGACTGTTTCCCTC